>JABJVR010008234.1:0-10817 GCA_025773905.1 Chitala chitala | reverse complement strand
AGACATGCAGGTTAGGTTGATTGGTGTGTCCAAATTGCCCGTTGTGTGTGTGTGTGTGCCCTGTGGTGGGTTGGCGCTGTGTCCTGTGCCCTATGTGCTCTGGGATGGGCTCCAGGTTTCCCCGTGACCCTCACCAGGAATCAGCGGTTAAGATACTGGATGGATGGATTCTTATTCAGAAGTTCCTCTTGCAGGTGGTTCTTGATGTCCATCCAGTTGTCCTCTACCTCTTGCCACTTTTCCTGCTGTTGTATCTCAAATCTTTCTGCTGTCTAGATGTCCAAATAAGGTCAGAGTCACCCAAAGTGATGTTCTCACATGAGGAATGTTGCAGGACCTGACAAACCTTTGCTAAATTGAACTCTTTGGTGGCCACAGCAACAGCTCTCTTTCGTTCTTCTTCAATCTTCTGGAGCTCCAGGGCTCTGTGGTCAAGCTCAATTTTCCTGAGCTCATACTGTCGGTCTGTGGTTCAGGAGATGGATTTGGTGAAGACAAGAAAACAAAACTTTTAGGAACAAGCTAGAAGACCAGCTAGCAGTACAATCCCCTGAATCAGTGCACACCAAAGCTCAGCTCTCTGTTTGAGCTGACTGAGCTGCTCAATGACTGAAGAGCTTGCATTATGTAATACAGAAAACATAGCAGAAATTTACACATTTACAGTGGCATCCGCTTTAGTGGATTACCTTAGGACAAGTAGAAGAAGAGCTTCATTGAACCACTTTAATAGAAGTTTATCAACATGACATGCATAGTCATTTCTCCTTTATTTTATGTCCAGATTCATGATTTTCAGCCAATTGCTTGAAATTGCTTTTGTTCCTCAATTTAGAGAAGCTACTGCCTGCCCTACATAAACATGTTTCATTATCATTACATTTCATTTCATATCAATACGTTTCATTTTGATTTAATAGTTTTTGAAATGTGCTGTGAAATCATTGTTAATGTTATGAATTTTCAAATTTTAATGCATTAGAAAACACTTTACTGTGAAAGTTCACTACTGATAAATAAGACAGCCTCAGAGTCATGAGGGCTGGGCAATGAATATTTCCTGACAGCAAGAAACCTTCACGATGGGTTTGTAACTAATGGTGTCAGTTACCATGAAAATGCCTGCTGTAGTGTCTGGCAACTAGTAAGAGAAGTGCTGTTACATCATGGTTAGTAAAAGTTTATGCTGACTTCGATGATCTGATTTCAATAACAGAGAACTCATGTGTAGTCAGTTCCAGCACACTTTGCTTCTTTCCCCTCCCAGCTCAGAGACAGGTACCTGCCAGCTTGCATTGTTGCTTTGCTGCCTCCAGCTCCTGCTGCTGCTGCAGTGACCACTTTCGGAGCTGCTCATGCTGTCTTTGGCGCCGTTCCTTGCTGTCTACAACTTCTCCAAGGAGCCCAGGTAACACCAGGCTGCCCTCCTGCTTCTTCAGCAGGGCTGGATCGTTCAGGTCGAATTCACGCCGGCTCTCTGGCTACTGAAAGTTGGACCTGAACTGCTCAATGGCGCCCTCTAGCTGGCGCTGATGTCTGCGCTGCCTTCGATCCAGCAGGCAGGCCACACGGTCGTTGCGCACCGCATCAGCAGCTGAACACAGGAATGAAACATAATGGTTAAAGAGGGAAAAATGAATAGATTAATTTCTGATAAGTTACTCTTTTCTTGCATCTTTAAACAAGATTTTTTCTTATTTATAAAATAGCCTACCTAGTGTAACATATTAATCATGTGTGACTTTAAGAAAATTATGAAGCACAAATGTTTATTCATTTTGCTTATATTAAATGTTAATAATAAAATTATAATGATGTTTACAGACATATTGGTTGTAAACTATGGATTCCTTTTACAAAATATTGGTACTACAGAATAATTATGATTTCATTATTATTATTATTATTATTATTATTATTATTATTATAAAGGTTCCATAAGTTGTTTTACGGTTAATCATTTGGAACAGCTCATGTATTTCTGAACTGAAAGACTGGAGTGTCTCTACCAAACGAAACTGAGGAAAATGGGAGACGCAGATTAAATTTGTTTAAACTTGGAATGGTTTATTCCAGGATATTAGGATAGTTATAAAACTAAATGAATGATAAAGTATAGAAATACACAATAGAGTGGAGAGGAGCTCGTGCTGTCTTGGGGCTGGAGAAGGATGTGTGGACCAGGGTTCAGCCAAAGAGCTTGGATCACCAGCTGTGGGACCTGAAGTGTCGATGCATTCACCACAAGTTCCCAGACAGGGATGTCCTGTATTTGTAACCAAGTTTCAATAAGTCTACCAGCCAATTATGTAAAAAATAATAAAATACTAACTCAAGGTTCTCACAACCACACTACCCTTTTTGAGTTCAGTCCTAGTCTTAATTAAAGAACATTTTATAGCTGCCTTACATACTGGAAAGATCTTACTTGCAAAATCTCACTATGGTGGATTTTGTCCATCCGCTTCCTCACTGCACTGAACGTTGCTGCCTCACTCATTCACTCACTCTCAGCTTTCCTCTCCTCCACAGAGCTATTTTGACAAATAACAGTTTTAGACACTGTCCAGGAATTCCAGATCTGGTTGGTATGTTCACAGGCAAAGGAGAGCACTTTTTTTCTGTTTTCCTCTCCACACAAAGGTAAATAAATAAATAAATAAATGGCACAATGTGTAGGGAGTTGCTGCCACCTAGTGGTCGCCAACTGCCACAGCCTAGTGTGAATTCACCAAAGTATAACTATGATAACTGTCTAATTCTATCAAAGAAAATATAATAAAGTGTAGAATGTTGGTCAGATTTCATGTTGTTGGGATATCTGTAAAATATCAGACACTGGCAGTTCTGTTGCTATAATAAGGCAATAAAAAATATTGACATAATCAGCTGTAGTTTATCCAGTATTTTGGGTAGGGATACATATAGGCATAGGGTCATAGGGCACTCAGGGTGCCCCAGACCCCACAGTTCAAATGCTCAGACCTTCGAATATGTTTTTTGGGACTGCTGGTATATGCAAGAGGTCTGGAGACACCAGACACGTAGCTTAATTATTAAATAATTATGATAATTATTCTTTTTCATTAATATTTTGTGTTTAAAAATTTTGCTGCTGTGATTAGGAATACCCAGTTATAAATTCATTCTGTACAAAATGGTGTATTGAAGCCCATTTTAACACCTCAACAAACTCCCGGCAGGTGTGTGGGGGAATTAGGGCATTAATGGACTATAAAGGAACAACATCTGCCTCTGTGAACAGTTCTTCCACATTGGCAGAGGAACTAAACTGGTTTTATGCCCATTTTGACCGAGACAACAAGGACACTGTTTTGCCCCCCGCCCTCCAATGGCAGCGCTGCACTAGTCTTCAGCCTTCATGAAGTCAGATTTTGCCTGCATGACATCGACCCCAGCAAGGCGGCTGGACCAAATGGTGTCCTGGGTCGGATGCTAAAAAACTGTGCGGCCGAGTTAGCAGAAGTGTTTACTATCATCAATCTGTCACTTTCCACATTCTGAGTCCCAGCACGTTTTAAAGCAGCCACAATCATTTGTGCTCCTAAACAAGCCAATGTCACATGCCTAAACGAATACAGGCCTGTGGCACTCACACCCATCCCCACCAAAATGTCTTGAGCGGTTGGTCATGAAATACATACTAAAGGCTATACATTCTGCTCTTGACAAGTACCAGTTTGCATACCTTCAGAATAGATCAACGGAGGATGCCATTGCTATTGTGCTTCATAGATTGCTGGACCATCTGGAGCACAAAAACACCTATGCAAGGCTGCTTTTGATTGATTTTAGTTCGGATTTTAACACAATTGTGCCAAGCACACTCCTGTTGAAACTGCATAACTTTGGACTGAACAACTTATTATGTAAAGGGATGCTGGATTTTTTAGCCAACCGCTCTCAGTGTGTGAAAATGGGCGAGCATATTTCAACCATTATCCATATCAACACGGGGGCCCCCAGGGCTGTGTGCTCAGTCCCTTACTCTACACATTGCACACACGACTGTTCTGCCTCCTTCCCAACTAATTACATCATTAAATTTGCAGATGACACAACTGTGCTCAGCCTCATAACAAACAGCAATGAGACTGCATACAGGTTGAGTAACTGGTAGGGTGATGTAAAAATCATAAACTGGCTTATAACATCAAAAAGACAAAAGAAATAATTGTGGACTTTCGTAAATCAAACCATCTTGGTCATTCACCTCTATATCAACAGAGAGGTAGTGGAGAGGATGACCAGTTTTAAGTTCCTGGGTCTGACTGTGCAGGAGGATTTGTCCTGGGGCAGTAACACTACTTCAGCTATAGGGCAGGCCCAGCAGTGGCTCTTTTATTTAAGGAAGCTGAAAAGAGCCAAACGTCCCCAGAGGTTTATGCTAAACTTTTACACCTGTGCCATACAGAGTGTGCTGACGCATGGTCTGCTGGGGTGGTTCTCCATCTGCACTAAGGCTGAAAAGTGGGCAATCCAAAGGGTGGTGAAATAATGGGGATTGACCTCAAAGAGATCACCCCTGTGCACACCTCCCGCTGCCAGCGCAGGAGACAGAACATCGTAAGAACATCGTTAGAGACCAGCACCACCCAGCACACTGCCTGTTCTATCTGCTGCCCTCAGGAAGTAGGTACACGTCCTTCCTGGCCAGAACCACCAGAATGGCCAACAGCTTCTATCTCCAGGCAGTCAGATTGTTGAATGAACATTGCCCCCATCTCCCCCATGTACCTACTTAATTATGTACTACAATTTTTTATCTTACACACGGGTACATTGTATTCCTGCTTGCTATATGTCATGTTGTTCTGTTTACATGCTGATAATGTGCCTTATGATGGGATTCATTATATTCTTATGTATGCACTTTATGGAATTGCATGTGACACTTGCACTACTTTTTGCCTTTTGATCGACAATGCTATAATGTAATTTTGTTGTTATTTATAACAATGACAATAAAATAATTATTGTTATAATAATAATAATAATTATTATTATTATTATTGTTATCAACTCCTTATTCACACATTCCTCTGTGTCTTCTAATCATTTCATAATGTTGTGTTCTTCGATTGCACAACAACGACCGCACGAGATAATTAGGATCCATATTTCTGTAAACACAGTGCGCTGTGTGTGACGTCACGTCTTTTTCTGCGCATGCGGGTCACTTCAGGACAGCAGACGGTTCACACTTGAGACTGACAGCAGTCACATTTAAATTGTAATGTGAATGACCACGCAAAAGAAATCGGATTTTAGCAAAAAATCCAAACTGAGCATTAAGACCTGCAGTGTGAACGTAGCCCAAGATTTGAGAGAGAACTGAATTACTTGTAAAGAAAAAAAAATTATGCGTCAGTATGACTGGTGGACTGGGGAGAAGATTGTATATTGTTGTGTTGTTGGGTGTTGTAGTTGCCAACTATCACGCAGACCCATATCACTCATGTACTGTTTTATTGAATGTGAAGATTTCCATATATGTTCATTTATTTACAGTAGTTGTTAGTTCTATCTATAGAGGGGTCCGGTACTGTGTTAAAATCACTGGCTATTATAACTGGACAGTTGGAAATACTAAAGATAGAAGAAAATAAGTTATTAATGAAGGCTGGATCATCTGTATTTGGACCATACACATTACCAATTGTGACCGGATTGTTGCTGATTGAAATATTTATTATAATATATTGGCCTTCTGGATCTGAAATCGTGGTGTTGTGAGCGAAGGAGATAATCCTGTTTATTAAAATACAAACCCCTCTCTGCTTAGTGTCAATATGGGCTGAAAATAGCTGGCTGAATTGTTGTGATTTAATGTTATTGAAGGTTAACTGTGTTGCATGGGTTTCTTGTAAAAGGCAAAAATCAGCTTGTAGTTTTGAGAGATGGTTTAAAACTTTGATCCTTTTTGACTGTTTACCAATTCCACGTACATTCCAACTTACACATCTGAATGACAAAATTAAACCACTTGCTTAGCTGTATAGTATGAATATCACTTTAAGTGGGTGTAAGTATGTGTGAATACCTGTGTGTTGTAATATATAATAATAATAATAATAATAATAATAATAATAATAATAAAATAGGACAACAAAGGTGGAAACACCACAGACAAAAATAACATAAATCTAGTTCAAAATCAATCCATTATCTCAACTGCTTATTCCCACCAAGAGGAAGCCTGGAGCCCATAGGGCACAGGACACCAACCCACCAATCAACCTAACCTGCATGTCTTTGGACTGTGGGAGAAAACCCACCAAGCACAGGGAGAATATGCAAACCCCACACACACAGACCCAAGGTGGGAATTGAACCCCAGGCCTGGAGGTGCACGGCAACAGTGCTAACCACCACGCCGCTGTAGTTCAAAATATAAAAAAAATAAACAAAAAAAAGGAGAAAAGGAAAAAAAAACTGAGTACACGTCTTATGGGTGCCCTTTAGTGCTCCACATATTTTAGATCACTTTCCTTTTTAGAGCCTTTTTTTAGCCATTTGGAGTATAAAAAGGTCATTTTCAGCTATTTATTATTGTCATAAAAATAAATAAAACAAAAAAAAATCTATTAAGGACTCAAGTGACATGCACACCATCACCTGAAACACACTCGTGCTGGGGAACTGGGGGGTGGAAGGTATGCATTTTCACTCGTATACACACTAATGGTGACACACAACTATTTACAGGATGCTGCTGGGATATGAAAATGGAATTGGATGATCAAACAACAGCACTGAAACAATGCACTGACATTACAGTAATATACAGGAGTGTTGTCATCGTGAGGTACCATACTCAATGTGTAAGGCAAATTCAGATAAAATATTTCCTTTTTATTCTTTGCATTGTACCCACTAGTGTTTCCCATGCAAACGCAGTCGTCATCAACATGATTTTTGGGCTTATGCCAGACCACTGGAATTCCAAATTTACCGAGAAGTCACTGAATCACTGAATTTCATAAAATATCAGGCAAACCCTACATGATATAGAAAAACCGAGATTATTTTCGAAATCAGCAGGTTAAAATCATTTAGAAAAACATATTTTTTGCAAAACATCTCAAATCATGCATAGCTGTGTTATTCATTCACATTTTGCTGGTGCTATGGGGTGCTTGACTTTTTGGCAAGGGAGCTCTGAAATGTATTATTGCAAATTAATGTGCCAGTTGGCACAGTTTAATTTTCAACACTCCAACACACACTAAATAGAGAAAATAACGCATTTACCATTAGACATCTTAAAAGAAAATACTGCAGTTATAAAACGAAAATGATCTGTTATGATATCAGTATTTCTATGTTATAAGAAATAAAGCACTTTGGCTAACAGGATGTGGAAGTAAGATCAAAGTCTGCTGTTGGCTGAACCAGATAACCAGTTTGCATTCTGTTCTGTTTCATTTTGTTTCATGGGTCTTACTAAAAGTAATTGGTTAAGCTCTCAAGAGCAAATATTGTGCTTTTTTTTAGTTTTTATTGTTTAATCATTGAATTTTATATTGTGATATGTCAGCTAAGTACTCTAATGTTATGTCTGGATGTAAGATAGGTTTGCTTAATGGCCAGTTCACGATTTTGGACAAGACAACTGTCATTTGTAAATACCCCAGCAAACACTTCAAATATCACCAGAGCACAACAACGCTGCAGTATCATCCAAGAAACCGTCACTCATTGTAAGGTCTTGATAAAAAGTGCCTCACTCAGGTCCTGCAATCTGAACAAACTTACTCTTTTTTGAAAAAAAGAAAAGTAGAGCTCCACTTGTTGTATTGAACTCTCTATAGCTGTTCAATGAACAATACAACTCGTATGTTTTTTTTAACCCATTAAACTTATCAGAATGGCTGCTTTCTTTTCAACTGCTATATTAATTGTGAAGCAGTAAATTCCCACTTTTACAATTCAGCTTGACCAGTCCTCAGTTTTGCTATCAAATGCAGCAAAAAAAGATCAAATAATTTCAATTTTTATTTTTGAATTTTGTCTCCACTTTACTCATATGTTAAATGTTCCTCCAACTGGGCCATTAATACTTGTACTGGAACTGAATAACTTCAGTTCATGCTTCACCTTTCATAGATCTTCCTGCCATGCAAAAGCAAGGATTTGTCAGAAATACAAGTTTGACCTCATCACCAGTTATACTGCTGCATACAAGCTCTTCTTACACTTAATAATAAAAATACATTTTATTTATAATGCACTTTACATTTGGACGAAATCTCAAAGTGCTACCATGTTATCAACCAGTAAAAAGAACACTGAGAACATTACAAAAAGTATAAAGCAACCAAATAGCCTAAAAATAGTATTAAAAATGCAGTTATAAGCAATATAACTAAAAACAATCAAACAGTCTAACTAGGATATGCTTTCATAAAGAGAAAGGTTTTAAGTCCTTTTTTAAAAGCATGCACCGTCTGCGGAGCCCTGAGTTGGTCTGGCAGGGCGTTCCACAGATGGGGAGCAGCTGCCTCAAAGGCCCTGTCACCCATGGTTTTTAGCCTTGTCTTGGGAGCGCGCAGATGGTGCATTTGGCCTGACCGGGTTCTGGGAGTGATATGTGGAGTGAGAAGTTCAGTGAGGTAGGTGGGGACATCTCCATGTAGACAGTGATGAGAGTGCAGGAAGACTTTGTATTCAATACGGAGGTGAATTTGGAGCCAGTCAAGTGTGGATAGGATGGGAGTGATGTGTTCGTATTTCCACACCCTCATCAAGATCCTGGCAGTGCTGTTTTGTACATATTGGAGCTTTTGAATGCTCCTGCCAGGAATTCCGATGAGGAGTGCATTGAAGTAACCCAGCCTGGAGGAGACAAAGGTATTGACAAGCTTCTCGGCAGCAGGGAGAGAGGGATGGGCGGAGTTTGGCAATATTGCAGAGATGAAAAAATGAAGTTTTACAGATCTGATTTACCTGGTTTTCAAAGGTGAGTTTGGGATCAAACCTCACCCCCAAGATAATAACAATAGGGCAAAGGGGTATATTATTGCCAAAAAATGATATTGAGGTAATTGGAGAGGAACCAAGCTGGTAAGGGGTACCGATCTGCATGGACTCAGTTTTAGAGCTGTTTAACTGCAGGAAATTTTGACTCATCCAAGCCCCTATCTCCTCCAGGCAAGAGGTAAGACAGGTGACAATACAATTAAGTGTGAGGGAAGGAGTAATCTTGATGTATAGTTGTGTATCATCTGCATAGCTATGGAATGAGATTCCATGCTTCCATGATGTGGCTAAGGGGGAGCATGTAGATAGTGAAGAGAGTCGGGCCGAGCACTGAGCCCTGGGCAACTCCACAGGTGACAGTGTGGGGCCTAGATGTTGCGTTTCCCAGGGCTACAGACTCGGTCCTTCCTGTGAAGTAAGATTGGAACCAGAGTAGTGCAGTGTAGTGCTGAAGGCGATGAAGGAGTATGGCGTGATCAACAGTGTCGGATGCAGCAGAGAGGTCAAGAAGGATGAGAAGGGATAGTAAACTAGAGTCAGAAGCCATCGACAGGTCACTAGTAACTCTGATGAGGGCGGTTTCAGTACTATGGAAGGGACGAAAACCAGATTGAAATTTTTGATAGAACCTATGTGCTTTGAGATGATTGTGAAGCTGAACAGAGACTACTTTTTCTAAAACTTTGGAGATGAATGGGAAGTTGGAGATGGGCCTGTAACTAGACAGGGATTTGGGATCTAATGTAGGTTTTTTGAGATGAGGCCTAATAAGAGCTGTTTTTAGGGACAAAGGTACATGACTGTTCTGAAGAGAGAGGTTTATGATTTTTGTTATGTTGATGTTGGACTGATAGAGTGATTATGGGCTTTGAGCAGGGGAGAGGGGAGTGGGTCCAGGGAGCATGTCGATGGTTTTGATCTGCGAATAATATACGCGACCTCCTGCTGTGTGGTAAGGGAGAAGTGAGTTAAACACTGTGACGTGACTGCAGTAGGGTAATCATTTATTGTGATGGAGCTGTTTAAAGTTGAGAGAGATGAATGGATATTGTCTATTTTTGATGTGAAAAAATCAATGAACCTATTGCAGTGATCTATGGTGTGATTGTTGTATGAAGGAGTTTGTGGTTTGAGAAGCTAATTGACAGTTGAGAATAGTTGTTTAGAGTCACCAGGGCTATTGTCAATGAATTCAGAAAAATAGTCTGATCTGGCCTTAGAAAGTGCTTTGGAGTATACTTTTTGATGTTCCTGGTAGACTAATTTATGCACCGTCAAGCCCGATGTTTTAAAGGCACGCTCCAGGACTCGACCAGATCTTTTCATTTGCCTGAGTTCATCCGTGAACCAGGGGGTGGAGCGAGTGAAAGTTACGGTCTGGCTTTTTAATGGTGCATGAGAGTCCAGGAGGAAATTTTGACTATTATTGTAAAAGTCCATTAGATCACTTAGCGAGGGATGTGGAGGAGGGGAGAGGTGCTGTACATGCAGGCTGAAAAAAACAAAGTCAATGTCCTTGATGTTCCTGAAGGTGATGTGATGGTGATGGTCTGGTGATCAGATACACCCATACACATGGAGGTCCGTAATTTTAGCAGAGTCAGTGATCACCAGATCCAGTGTGTGTCCCCTGTTGTGCGTGGGAACATCAACAAGCTGCTGAAGGTTCAGGCAAGCTAGGACCTGCCTAAACTCAGCTGCAAGATGACAGGTGTATGAATTAATGTGAATATTGAGGTCACCTAGTATTACAACATTTGTAGATGTTGTACAGAGTGACATAAGAAAGTCATGGATATCAGAGATAAATGTTG
>JABJVR010008233.1:0-10817 GCA_025773905.1 Chitala chitala | reverse complement strand
ATAAGCTGCTGTAACAAGAGAATTTCCCCACTGTGGGATCAATAAAGTTCAATCTAATCTAATCTAATCTAATCTAAGAAAGAAAAACACTTCACAGCTCACCTGTGCCAATTCAAATGGCCTGGTCCCCATCGGAGCAGGAATAAATACAGGCTGGTTTAAAAATAAAGTGCGAAAGATAACAGATATCAGTTGCGGTAGCTGGCAGAGGTGATACTCCTGCAACGTGGGATGAGACCTGGTAGTGAGATGTAGATGAGACCCCGGGATGAGTCCCGGGTCCAGTCATGTGTGTCAGGCTGACAGAACCTCTGCACAATGCCCCATTTTCGGCCTTCTTGGGTGTGCCGAGCCACTTGTACACCTCTTCTAGAATTACTTATCCTCCTCTATTCCTGCTAGCAGCGACTTCTGTGAAACGTGTCAAACTACTTAACATTTTTTTCCATCCTTGTCTTTTTGTTTCTGTCCTTGAAAACCATATCATATACATCAATTGTTCTAACTACAGTGTGTTTAAGAGCTGACCTCATAAAAGCTAACAAAGACCATACATTGTTACAACCTGCTCTTGTGGAGTGCATTACTATATATATGTGTGTGAGTGTGTGTTTGTGTGTGCAGCTTTTCAAAGACATTGGCTTGTTCAAAATGTTTGCATAACAAAGCTGAACATGAATCTCACTTACAACTTGAGTTAATGGCAGTCTGGCCTATATAACAAAGAGTGGAAATACCATAACTTAAGCTTCCACTCCACATCACAGTTTTTCTCCATGTTGTACGTTTGTAGTATCATCACTCATATAACATTTGGTTAACAATGGATACTTATTTCACAAACAGCAAGCTGCAGCGATTGAAAACGAGTTGCTTCAAACACATTCTTTGATGCATTGGAAAAAATAGGGTCAACTAAGAGTAAGAGAACTGAATCAGAGAAGCCTAGAGAACTTGTGACTCTGTAACAGCTGTTTCCTCCAGGAGCCATGGTAAGACAGAGCATAATGAAGGCAATTTCACCCACAGACTTGTATTCCTTGTGCTGGCAGGAGCCAAGGGAACAGGTAGAAGAAAAATTTAATGAAGTTCTCTTCACAAGGGATAGTGGGTAGGGGGAGACTTATGACGACTGGGTCTCGCCCCCGGGAAAGAAGTGTCTCAAGCTCAAGTGTCAGGTTGAAGGAAAGCTAAAATATTGATTGCTAGTCTGAACTAAACTCTACCTGCCTCTGGTCCTCACCATCTGTGCCACCTTTCCTCAACAAGTTCAGGGAGATTGAACATTGTCGCATGGGCAAAAAGGCAAAGTCTGTTGTGACTCTCCAACCTCTCACAAACTTTCACTCTCTCTCTGCACCTGCAACATAATTGCCTCAAGATACTGTCATCCTTTGCTGAAACATTAAACTAAAACCTTATCTCTATGCCTCCACCATACAGCAGCATGCCCATTTGAAATCCAAACTCGTCAGACCATGTTTAGCCACAGCACTGTTTAAACTCATGAGCCCAGGCCTCATCAGTTGCTCCAGCCACCACCCCAGGACTGTCAACCCCCAGCCCACACAGGTGCGCGACCAATCTTGGCAAAGTATCAGATAGGGCAGCACGGCCTGAAACCGGATCCTCCATGGAGGAGGATTTGCCGTTTCATTATCTCTCAGGGCGAGTGGCTCTCGGTGAGCCCTGAGGTCTTCAAGAACTGTTTTGTCAGCTGTTTGCCTGATGCCGATGTTTTAGATTTCCTATAAGATACATTGAGTGGATGTTCCCTTGAACTTCTGGGTGACGTTACGCTGCTTCTGCAGTGGCCCTGGGATACCGGCTGCAGCCGATTCGTTTCTGCACTCAAAACACAATTTCATATGACGTGCTCAGGAAATGTAATTATGGCATACGGCTGGCTTTGTTACAAAGCATATTTTCATCACGTAGAAAGTATTTTTGGAATAATGACGTGATTGTCACATTAACAGCAAGTACCTACAGAAGTAGAAGTTACGGTCTGTAACTTCTTGTGTGTTTACTGCCATAGCCTGCCTGTTTATGGGCCATGATGCTAACATGTCATTGGGTGGCCCTGTCTTGTCTTCAGAGACTACCAACTCACGCACTTGATTTGTCCTTTATTTGGGAGAAGTGACCTCTGTGGTATATGGAGACCCTGGGCTGTTAAAACCCGCGTCTCTCCCAGAGGTATTTCAAACTGAACGCAGGACCAACTTCGGGCCTTCAGTACATATTTGTGTATTGTATACTCTAGACTTAGCAGTTCTGTACAGTGAGGTTATTTACCCAGACCTGAGGAATAACTACTCTTGCTAGGAACTGGATTCAGGTCTCTGATAAGTCAGTCTAAAAATTCTACCATTGATGTAGCAATGCAACAACAGCTCAGTAAGCAGAAGATGAAACTTAACATTTCTTAAATTTGTCACTTCAGATATACTGCATCTTTTCATGAAAATCATGTTCTTTTGAAAACATCATTAAAGTAATAAATGATGATATTGCTCGTTGTTAATGTTCATAGAAAAGCAATTACCAATTTAAAATTAACTGTCATTAGACTTTTTCTAGACAGCTTTACTCGTGCAATTCTAAATGTTTTTAATAAAATACATTCATATTTTTATTTCATTCAATACATTGGTGTTTTGTAATGATAAAGCAGCACATAATAATTCCCTGTAATTTAGCTAATTGTATCAAAATACAATGAAGCGTTTGAGACATCCACTACCTAGCTAATTAAATGAATGGTTATTATAATGCAATTTGCCATAGTAGCCTTAAGGAATATAACTATCATTATCACACAGCTAACTATATAATGGAAAGTCTAATGCAATCCAAAGGAAACTTAACAATCAATATTACAGCAGATTGCACTGTTACCCAAAAAGCATAAATTAATTCTTTTGCATTTGTAAAACTAGAAGTCGTATTTGTGTTTTTACCATATACTGTGCCAACAGAATAAAATAAAACTCTACAGCCCTGCCAAACAGTTACTAGGTGCATTACTTTGAGAGATGACCATAAGTTTTTACAGGCATTTTAGACTTTCTTACCTTCATTGTGGCGGATGTTGAGCTGGTTAATCTGCTCTGTAAACTCTGTCTCTTCAATGGTCTCTGTCCTCGGCACAGACAGCGAGAAGCGCCTCGTGAAGTTCTTCATCTTATTCATCGCCCCAGAGAGAAGATCCTACAAGATAGGAAATGGGATCCAGTTCATACAGGAGCAGCAGAAGAGTATGCACCGCCCTGGTATTGTGAAGATGAAGAACCGAGAAGATGGAACCTGAACTTCCATCCCTCCACCCATCCATTACCCAACTGCCTATCCTGTTCAGGGTCACGGGTGGTCTGGAGTCTCAGACAGCCCAGGGTGCAAGGCAGGGGACACACAGGATAGGGCTCCAATCCATTGCAGGGCGCACACACACACACACACACACACACACACACACACACACACAACAAGCAATTATGGTTGGCCACTCCACTTAACCAGCAGGTCTTTGTGACTGTGGGGAAACCAAAGGAAACCCAATATGAAAATGTGAATGAAACTTGCCCTGATAAATACCATAGTTCATGTAATGCAAATCACTAAAGTTTTCCATTAATAATAAAAGAAAACTGATATAAAAAAACTGAGAAACAACACAATATTACTAATATCTTAAAATTGTAAATGACATCACTAGGATTATTAAGCATTTCAGCTCTTTGAACAAATGTAATCACATGACTGCAGCATCATTAGTGCTATGCAGTAATCGTGACATGACAAGCATATGAATATTAATTAGCTATATGTGTGTATTCTGAATCCTGCCACTCCAGGATTGTTCTGCTTAGTCCACATCAGGCAGTTAGAGTGGCCCTTGCCCTCTGTTTCAGAAGGGGATTACACTGCTTGCTGCCGGTGGCTATCTCTTAGATCCCACATTAATTAGTCAATCAACCATTGCATCTCAGGAAGATAAGGGCTGGGGCAGCAGCATGGGGGGAGGGGGGGGGCTCTAGGGCTATAGCAACCAGTTGGTTCTGCTGCCCAGCAACGGTGCAGCAAGGGAGATGGTGAAGCAGAGGAGTGTGACCGGGAGAGTGGAAAACGAGAAGGGCGCTGTCGTTTGGTGTGCAAATGCTGCACGGCCACCATTTTCTCTGGGTCCTCACATGTCATGCATTTCCATTTCAGGATGTGGCCTTGGACAAGAAGAAGCCACACAAAAAATACTTCACACAAATCAAGTCATTACTTATTACTGTTACTCTCAAATGAGCTGTAAATTAAACTAACTGAAACTTACATTCCAATGCAAATGAATCCCATTTCATATTCCCTTTAGGAGTTGAGTTGTATGTGACCTGACTACAGTATCATTGTGGAAGCTACTTAGGTACCTTGGGAAAAAAAACATAGCTATTAATAGACATGGAGAGATACAAAAAAATAATCTAAATGCCTTGGAATATAAAATAACAGGAATTAATGGGATTTTAAGTAAATAAAAAGTCTGCATAGGCCTTCAGCATACTGGGAAATAACTACATGTTCTCTAGACCAGCATACAGAAAATTTAGTCACACTTTAGGACCATGGAGGGAACTTTCCAAAACTTTAGTCACTTTCCATCAAAATGCATGTGTAAAAAATGGCAGGAGACAAAATTACCAGAGAGGCTTGTGTTCCGAATATAAAAAAGTATTAAAATGTATGAAAATTGGTACTTTGGCCAGTGAAATCTGCCATATTTTTCTATGTGAAGTCATTAAGACGGATTATAACTGTAATTATAACACACACGGCTTTTCTTATGCAAATTTTAAGTTACCTTGAGATGCATTAAAAGTTTTAGTACTGGCATTTACTAACTCCTCCCTTAGTTGGTATTTTTCTGTCATTTGGTTTATTTCTCCCACTGAATCAAATCTAGTTTTTATATTGGACCACTGGTGTCCTCACTGTAATGATGTGTTACTGCTCTGTGCCAGAAAATTGTCATCATCATTGCCTTTACTGTGGCATATTAAACTAGTGTAGTTTATCTTGGACTCCTAGCCTATACCACAGAGCTACAATTCACCATTGTCCTCTCACTGTTTTCAGTGTTCATTCAGTTTGTCCAGCTGTGTGCTTGGACTGAAAGCCATTTGTTTCTCTGCTCACACTTGGTAAGCAGCAGGCCTCATGTTCATTACCTTGGCCTTTGTGAATACCGAAGCTCATCACATCAGCTAAAAAATACGGCAGAAAAATAAGGCATTCACTGAGCATTGAGTAATTATTTAATGGAATATGATTACATTTTTGAGTCTTTTTCCTATCTTTTATGAAATCTGGCATCCTTATACACTGACTGGCCAAAGCAGTGTTATTAGCTGGTATTGCTTCAACTGGTCTGTTCTAAGATCAGCAGTGTTATTTGGCAATGAAATGAAGTCAGCTGTGTATCTGAATCTATTGAATGGCCAGGTTCTCCCATCAGTGGACTTTTTCTTCCCTGACGACAAAGGCATAGTCCAGGCCGACAACGCCAAGATTCATCAAGCTAAAATTAAAACTGGCCACCACGGAGTCCTGACCTTAACCTTGTTGGAAGTCTTTAGGATGTGCTGGAGAAGAGAGTGGTTTGACTCTCTGGCCATCAGTACAAAATCTTGGTGACAAAATAATGGCATTACTTTGACAAGCTTATGCAATGTCTCAGCATTTATTTTCATCCACATTTGCACTGAGTTTTGCTATCTTTTATGAAATCTGGCATACTTATAGATGCCTACAGGTATACGCACTTAAGCCTCAACTAACGCATTTGTTTTAACATGATTTGAGTCATGCAATTAATTTAATAATCATCTTAATCCATACTCCCGATCTGCACCCACCCCACTACAGACAACATAGCAGCTCAGACAATGTGCTGGACATGAAGCTGATGAAGGTGGGATCTAAAGTACAGACCACAGTGGCTCAGGGTGAGGTGGCCAAACTGGGTGGCCTGAACAGACAGCTACAGTCACCATCCACACATTTGTAAATGTCCCATGTGGCCAAAAAAAGAGTAGTGGTGTAATTCTGTGCTACACGCAACTAAGCCCTGAAGTAAGAATGTACTTGTATGTTAGCTTTCTAGTAATTTCTTTGTCTATTATATGCTGTAAATGTGCTTTTATATCTTCCTTTGTTGTTTTAATACTGTGATAGATGTTGACTACAGTAAATATGATCACACTGCAACTATATAATTTTAATAATCTGGCTTCTCTATTTTAATTGTTTTTTTCAATGAACAGATCCTTCTCAGTTTCATTTAAATCTGAACTGTATTTCAATGGTTGTTATTACTAACTACGAGGACAAACTATATATAAAAAATTAGGGAAAAAAAAAGTTTTTACTCTGTTTCATTACCATCCTTCATAATTATGGACCAAAAAGAAACTTGTAAGATATGTGAGAAATTTTAATGGATATATTTAAAATTATGCTTTTATACATTTATGGTGAAACGATCACTTGAAATCTTGAAGATTAGTGAAAAGTTGTTTTAAAAATAACACAGCTAAAAGTCACTTTCTTTAGTAAAACTTGGCTGCAATTTATAACAATGACAGACTGAATTTTACAATGAATAGAATATAATTAGGCTGTTTGACACATTATATTTAAACTTTTGTATCCCAATTGGTGCAAGTTTGCTTAAATACACATATTTGTACTTTAGCAGTGAAGACAGTTAATTAGCTGCCACCATCATGGTGTTTGGTAACTTATCTTCTATTTGGCTTTAAAGCATATGCCTACAAAGTAATGTAAGTAGAAACAAAGGCAACACTGATATCTTCTCTTCATGTAAAAGTTAATGCATGAAAATGTCTGCAGTCTGAATTTTAAACATTCATGTTCAACCTAATTTGATCAAACAAACTGATCACACAAAAATTTAACACATTTCATGTCTAGTACTTTGGCCCAATTTCTTCAAAAATAAAATAAAATAAATAAATAAGGCCATATATCCACTCTCCAACTTAATAGTTGTGCTTGAGCAAGTAAGTACTTTATGAACTTTTCTAAAATGGCATACACATTCTCAGACATTCACCATATTTTGTAAATTTCTTCACAACTGCAACAGTAAACAACGTGTCTGGAATTTTGAATTCCTACCAACACTTCTTGCAATGAAAGAAACCATTGTTTCCAAATTGCTGTTGACCATATTTAAAAATATGTATTAGAACTACAGAGATAAGAAATGGAGAAAGGCTCTAACACAATGACAGCCTGTCACGCCCCACAATCAGAAACCACCAGACTTGACTCATCGGAAACCAACCTATATACACATCAGCGCACTAGCCGCGCGTCAGGAAGTATGCCATTGCCAAGCGTTTGCAAACTAACCTGTCTTGTGTGTTTTTCTCCCTGCCGTGTTTCTCCAGCCCCGATCCTGCCCGGTTCCTGCCCTTCTCGTGTTTTCCTTCTCCGTCTTTGTCTCGGATTGAACCCCTCGGATTCACGACCATTGCCTGACCTTCGGACCACGATTTTGTCTCGCCTGTGTTAACCCGGTTAAATAAAAGTACCCACTCTGTACAGAGGAATCCTGTTTCTGTGAGTCTTTGTTACACAGCACAGAAAAGTGAAACGTTATATATACCTTAGACTTTTTAACAGCACATCTCGCACATCTGATTCTGAAGGCACAGCTGTATGGTGTCTGGTATTCTTTTTACCTCAAACAGCATGATCTGAAAATCACCCTGAATACATGGATGAGTTAACACAAACTAGGGCAATTAAGCTGTTTTGAATATAAAAGAATATTGAGAAAAAAAGAGAAAGCAAAATAAAAAGATTACATTTGCTCTGTAGACTATTAACCGAGTGGGTTCAAAACATCCAAAGCTGAAACAACCTGGTCTAAAACTAAATATAAAAGAAATAAACTAAAAGAAATATGACCTTAAGTGTATGTTTCTTTTTTTTGCTCAGTAGTGTTTTTCATTTTCTTTAAAATGGTCCAATCTGAACACTCACTGATGCACTAACATACACTGACATACATTAGCCTGCACATCAAAGTACTTGGTGTCCTATTTCCTAACCTGTCACAAGAATGTAAACAACTGATGACATGAAGACAGCCCAGAAACAGTTAGAGGATATTCATGGGTTCTTCTTGTCAATGCAAACCCTTCTGTTCTGTCTAAAATGTCACAGCTCCCAATACCCATTTCACACATCTATGAAATGTGTTAATACGTAGGTTTGTTACTTGTTTTCTGTAGCATTATCAATTATAGCTTGTTAGACTGTGTGCAGTTTTACTCTTTCTCAATAATAAAGAAATTAAGTTGAACATGTGTCTCTGTGCTCATTTCCTGGTCCGCACTCTGTCCCCATGTTTTTCTCTGCAGGTCTTTCACTGTTTATAATGCATTGTGTGACCTGCCCCACAAGCTCATTAAGTAAAGACAGGAAAAAAAACTACGAAGGATTATACAGTGATGTTTCTTTAATGCTTTTCAACTGCAATTTCCTGTGCAATGCAAGTTTGGGCGTTAAAATACAGCTTTAACCCCTTGTGTTGACGAGGAAGAGGAAGAAACCATAGCAGACTGAGCCCAGGTAAACCTTAACTGTGTCCCTTTGGGACTTGACACAGCTGTGCGGCATCTCTCCACTGGAGGACATCTGCTGCCTAGTTTGTGCTTCCCCTGCTAGAGCTGGATCAAAGAACAAATTAACGTGGCTTGAAAGACAGCCACGTGAGCCACAGTCCGAGCTCTCCTGGATCCAGATGTTTGCCTGGAACTTCCCAGCCCCTGGGAGCTAAAAAGGGATAAAGCAAACCTCTGACTGAGTTCCTTCATTAGAAATCCCTCCAAAAATCACTCTTAGTTAATTAGGTGCTGGCACAAATGCACTCCAGACCACAAAGCGCCATGTTTGTCCTGCCTGCTTCAAAGCAGATATGCATGTTGTGTAGCTAGCAGAAAGCTTTGTGGTCACGCCGCACTTCTGTTCGCGCAGAAAATGTACAAAACGTCAGCTATTTACTCTTCTCTGTGCAAACCAGGAATGCGAAAGTCTACTAATCAACTTGTGCTCAGCTGCTGCAGGGAGCCTGCGGGGTACATCGTTTTGATTAGACAGGGAACACGGCCGATGTGGGGAGCGTAAAAAATAATGAGGTAATTCTGATGTTCCTGACTGGGTGCAGCTTCTGAAGGGAGCGAGCATTTGCTCTCTCAAGACGTCGCGGTGCCGTAATAACTATCCTGAGATTCTGCTCCGTCCCGTTCTTTTACGTAGTGCAATTGTGCTCCTCATTAGCAGCCGAGCGTAATGGCGGATTTTTTTTTTTTCTTTTTTTGGATCAACTCATTAAATTTCCTTTCAGAACAGGCACTGCGTTTGATGCTCTTTCGGGTTTCCAGTTGACCCTGCTCACCCACGTAGCTATTAAATCATGTTTCTGCTCTCAGCTCAAACAATAAGCCCGGCACACTGTGAATAACACAGAGGTTTCTCTGAGCTGCACACCGAGGAAAAATAAATTTACAGAGCACCTAGGGGACCGCAGAAAGCCGGGATGCTTAATGATCGAGCATTTCAGGCAACAAGGAACGTCGCTGGGTTATAATGAGGTGTGGATCATTTGTGAAATTAAATTCATATGACTGAATTAAAATTAGCCAGCATTCCTACCTGCATTCATTAACATTTACTCTTGTATAATTGGAACAAAGGACTGGAGTTTGAACAGCGGAACAATTGCCACTGCATAAGCGGGCTCTGAGTAAATGTATGACTTCACATGCACAGCTGTATATTTCTTCATCTAGTGTTTATTTTGTCAGCAACTGAAACTGGCTGTGATATATCGATCTTGAGCTCAGTCGTGACATATAGCCTCACGGTTGGATGGCAATCATTGTTTTTTGTACAAGCTGACTATTTAAGTATTTATTTCTGCCCAGATGCCACTTTCATTAACATGATTATGCTGCCCCAAAAGATCTGTGAAACCTATCAGCACATCTCAATGAGGGACAGGCTCTATATAAGAAACAGGCATAGATAATCACAGGTCATTTCTCCAGACTTACAGCATCTCTGCAAACATTAAGATGTCTGCTTCATTCTGCCGCTAATGGGGTGTGGCGAATGAAGCTGGTGGCTAGGGTATTATGGGGCATAAAGTTCTGTGTCCATTTCAGTATTTGCATTAATATTGCACCTTCCTCTTTATGAAGTTTTATCCTGCTTGTGTGTGGCATAATGGTCATTCTGTCACCCTGGCTACAGACTCTTAATATACAGAGCATTGTCAAACATTTCCCCTGGAAATCAGTCAAAAATGAATTCCCAAAAATATCGGAAACATTCATTTTTGGAAAAATTTAATTAGCAACAGTTTTTGTTTTCAGTACAGCACTGAAACCTTATGGCTGAAGTACAGTGAAAGCTTTACAGTGGAAGCAGAGTAAGTGCTCCTGACATACAGACATGTAGGACTGATTGTCATGGTGATGTGTGGAAACTTTACTCCCAGCTACATTTCAATAGCTGGGTGTCCAAATAGGGTCAGCACAGCCTGGTCTCTGGAAACACACAAGCATAAGGCGAGGTACAATTCAGGTGTCATTCCAGGGCAATGTATATATATATATATATATATATATATATATATATATAATGTATATATTTGTATTTGATAATATAAAAAATCTACAATTTTAGAGAGTATTAAAGTGAGAAAAAAAGACAAACAAAAAAAAATAAAA
>JABJVR010008231.1:0-10819 GCA_025773905.1 Chitala chitala | reverse complement strand
AAATAAAAATGGACTTAGAGACACTATATGATCAATTAAATTATTATGTATCATTAACTGGCAGATCTTATTTGAATAATTTTTATAAAACAGCATTATTCCACAACCCACGTCAAATTAATTCGTGCTTGGGGGCAATTTTAACTAATAAGACTGTGTATTACATACAGTGAATGCAAAGACCAACAGTTGCATCCCACATCATATGGGTTAATTCAACTGGTATATACGGGTTCAAAAATTTTAATAACGATGAAACGCTTGTACGTTGCCTCGACCACTAACTTCTCAGTTACACACATGCTCATTTCATTGCCGACGTGTTTCTGACACATGGTATTTCCCACAAGGCTCTGTGTTTCCGGTACAAAATGGCGCCCCCCACTCCACTTTTAGCAGGTGGGTTGTTTCTTAGTAGTATACGTAATTTACCGTGTCAGGCTTATAGCTGTTTTAAAATGCCCCATTTGAATGCTTTATATTGTGTACTGGTAAAATATATGTGGAATATCTGAGCGATATTTAATTGGCACAGGACAAGTGAGACATTTTTTTGGCTGTGCTTACTGCATGCGTGGAACTGCTTTAAAACATTTTGGCTTCAGCAGTTTTGAATATCTGAATTTGTTTGTGTATGTGAGTATAATTAATGGGTCTCGCCTCTGCTGCTCATATTTATGGAAATATTTTGCTGTATATCGCTGTTTTTTTTCCTTTTTATTTGTCTTTGGATTTGGATTTTGAGAGGTACTACTTTATATTCAGGGCTCATCAGTTCAACTTAGTTCAAAGAAGTTTATTAATCCTACGGGGAAGTTGCTTTGCCTAGTTACAGGGAATTTTTTTAATATATGTTTTGCAGTTTGTCGTTCAGATACAGAAGCAACTTTGCTGTTAGCTTGTGTTCGTTGGGTTTCAAATTGTGTGGTGTGGTCTGAATTCCTTATGACGATTTTACGACAGTCCGCGGGTCGACCGGGACATCTCTGCTCTGCGGACCCCCATCTTGCACAGAAAGCTCGACCTTCCGAAGGTTTGTCTTCTTTGTTCAGAGAATTGTGCTGTTAGAGTAATCCATTCACAAACGTATGAAATAGAGAATGTGTGCTGTTATTCTGCATACAGTGTACAAATGTATTTTCTAATACAAGAAATAACTTTAACTCAATTGGTTTCCTACAGGGACACCCTCAAAAGTAAATGCATTACATTCAGTAAGGATGGCTCCTTGTTTGGCTGGTGTAATGGAGAGAAGTAAGATTGATTGCTTTAATATTGTCCATGACCATGTGTGTCGCTGTACTTTCTTAACGTTTTGTTTTGACCTTGATGCATTATAGCATGACTTACAAGCTCCCCTTTCTCCGGCAGAGTCAACGTTGTCAAAGTCTCAGATGGCACAAGCCTTCTGTCACTTGACCTACCCAAGGTGGCCATGCTAGAGTTCTCACCTATGAATTCCATGTTGGCCACGTGGCAGCCCTATACTAGTACGTGCTTTGAAACACAGCTTGGTTATAGCTGTTTGACTGAAAGAGCAAGAACAGAGCTATGTTTGAGTGCACTAGTGGGGTGTGAATTTTGTCTATGGGTGCATCCTTGACTGTCTTGCTCTACTTCTGACATGAATTTAGAAGGTCCAGCACATAGTGGTATTTTTGTTTGTTAGAAACGCAGGACAATCCACAGGGAGAGCCCAACTTGCTGCTGTGGGACTTGAACTCTGGCACTTCAGTGAAGTCTTTCTATCAGAAGGCAACTCACAGCTGGTGAGTGCGTAGATGTGCACTTGTGCTTTTGTGTGGGGATTTGAGGTTTTTAATTACAGATGTGCAGCGGAAGACCATATAAGGGATGCATAACAACAATGAGTATGTTTTCAAAGAACCAATCAACGACAACAACATGTGATGCGGCCCAATGTGAAGCCAACGACATTCCACAAATGACTCACAACCACGTGATATTTCTGAACCAATAAGAATTTAGCAGTTATCCAAAGTCATGGTATAAGAGAATTCAATAATATGGCTTGCATGTACCCCACTCCTGGATTTTATCATCAATAACTTAATCCTTTGCTATACATAATTACTAGTTAAGGTCAACAGTTTGAATTTAAATCCTCTATGTTGAAAAATGTGTGGTTTCTGACCTGAGATTTCAGAATGGATTGGAATGATGAGAACAGATCGGTCTCTTTCACCATTTTTCTAGATTGCAGGTGTGTAACCTTTAGGATACATGAACAGGTTAGCATTCTTTCCTCTCTCCAGGTGTCCCAGGTGGTCAGATGATGAGAGAATTGCAGTCAGAAGTGTCAACAACGAACTCCATTTTTTTGAAAATAATAAGTTTGGTATGTATTTTAAGTGTGTATGAAGTTTTTTGCAATTCACAGTGAGTAAAGAAATATAACTATTTAAAAACGAGTGTCTACTCATGCTGACAAGTGGCAGAACAATGTATATTATATCTGTAAAAAGCTATATTGGCCTTTTACCAAAATTACATAATGCTAATTTTTGTTTCTCAGATAACATTGCCAGCAAGCTTCACCTGCAGAAAGTGTCAGAATTTGTCCTGTCTCCAGGACCCCAGCCCAGCAAGGTATTTCTGTTTATACTTTGAACTATTTATGTGTAGATGCTTGTGTTGTCTCCTCAGGGTGTGAAGTACAGATGACTAACATCAATATATTATCACTTAAGGTTGCTGTCTATGTCCCAGGAAGCAAGGGCGGCCCATCCTTTGTCCGACTCTACCAGTACCCCAGATTTGGGGGCCCAGACTCCGCGCTAGCAAATAGAAGCTTCTTTAAAGCAGACAAAGTCATGTTGTTGTGGAACAACAAAGGTGCAGTATAATACCAAAAAGCTTTTGCACCAACACTGCATTCTCTTACTTGTGTATGTGCTCATTGATTTTCTGATTTTGTTGGAAGAAGTAGCACCAATCACAATTCTGGATGACAAGGTTTTTTTTTTTTCTTTTTCTCTCTTATCCCACTATAATTTTCACTATAAAAGCTGGCATACTTTTGTAATTTATTAAAATTGATGTGTAGCTATAAACTGCAAAGCAGTTAAATGCAGGGCACCATGTATTTTTAGGACTGCGGGAAGGCTGTTTCTCTCAGTGAATGAATGTGGCTGTGGTGTAGGTGATGTGACGCTCTGTGTCCCCCATTTCTCAGGCTCGGCAGTCCTGGTGACGGCCAGCACCGACGTGGACAAAACAGGCGCCTCGTACTACGGCGAACAGACTCTGCACTACCTGTCTGTGAATGGCGAGAGCGCTATAGTACAGCTCTGTGAGTCTCTCAGTCCCTGCTGACGGGAACAGGAAGAAAGTGTTAGGACAGGAAGCAGTACGATAGCAGTCAATGCACTAATAATTTAATTAGCAATGCAACTGCAAATGATGTTATTGAAAGCATGCATATTATGGTACTGTGTCCCGGTTTCTGTCTCTGCAATGGGATGTTACAGAAGAACTTCGGTTTGTACATTTGTGATTATGGGTGTTAAGCTTGTTGAGGTGTTGTGGATGCAGTCGTCATCTACTGTTGTATGTACAAATGTAAATTTTACATTTCAGAGACATGGGTAACTTGTAATTGTCTTTGCATAAACTTTATTCTCTTTTCCTAAACAGCAAAGAATGGGCCTATCTATGATGTTGTGTGGAGCCCCAGTTCCACTGAATTCTGCGTTGTGTATGGCTTCATGCCAGCCAAGGCCACAGTTTTCAACCTCAGCTGCACTCCGGTTTTTGATTTTGGCACGGGGCCGCGGAATGCAGCATTCTACAGCCCTCAGGGCCACATTCTGGTGCTGGCGGGATTCGGGAATCTGCGGGGTCAGATGGAGGTGTGGGATGTGAAGAAGTACAAGCAGGTTTCCAAGCCCCAAGCGGCTGACTCCACCCATTTTTTCTGGTGTCCAGATGGGGAGCACGTCGTTACTGCAACCTGTTCCCCACGGCTCCGGGTTTGTAACGGCTACAAGATTTGGCATTATACAGGGGCCATGCTATACCAGGAGCAGGTGCCTGAGGGGGCGGAGTTATGGGAAGTTTTGTGGCAGCCGTTTCCTGAAGGCACCTTCTCTGAAAAGCCAATACGCTACCAGGCAGTGCCCAGCGAACTGGGCAGCACAGAGACCAAGCCAGCCCAAGCATACCGCCCACCTGCCCTCCGCAATCAACCAGCTACTCCCATCACCAAACTGGTGAGCAGAATTGCCAGTGTGTTAAAAGTATAATACTTTAAACTTATGTTCTGTCCTCTGTAAATCCAGTTTTAACATGGGTTTTACTTTCCAGATTTTGGCAGGTAAACACTGCTGTTGAATAAGAACCTAATAGACAAGTGGTCATGTATATCCTGTTTTGGTTTGCCTTTGTTTATACGTTTTGTTCAGTGTTTCAAGTGGAGAAGGATTTAGTTAAGCATAAATGATCCAAACAGACATGGTACCAGGTGTAATAATACAGTATTGCTGTGGACACCAGACAGACCCTATAGGACTGGTAGGATTTTTGCCATGAAGGCCTGGTAAGAGATATCTGACAATAGCAATGTCTGCAACTGGTCATCTGCATGTCTCAAGCATGAAGAAGAGCCTCCACAGGACCTTAGACAGGGTTCTGCTGGAAACAAACCGCCGTCCAAGACTGCACTGAAGAACCAGAGGAAACGTGAGGCCAAGAAAGCTGCTAAGCAGGTATGGTCATCTGTGTAACTTCTTCATGCCATGGTGTAGCAGGAGTTTGGCTCCTTCAAAGATTTCTTTTTTTTCCTGAAGGAGATGAAGCAAGATGCCCCTGAGGCACCAGCTGGTCTTCCTCCTGCTAACCCTGTGCCACGCCAGCCAAACCCATCCTCTGGAGATCCTGAGACTGACAAGAAGATTAAAAACCTCAGGAAGGTCAATATTACCCAGGCATTGCTGACCAAAGGTTGGGGTGAAGGGGCTGAGGATATCACCTGACCCTCCTCTATTCCTGTTAACAGAAGCTGAAAGCCATTGAGCAACTGAAAGAACAGCAGGCATCTGGCAAAGTTCTTCAGAAGAACCAGGTAAATTTTTTATTTATTTTTTATCATTTTTTAAGTGTTTAATGAGAACATAATAGCTTTTATTGTCATTGTGTACATGTTAAACACGCATGTCGCAGAGATATTGCTTCTCAGCATTTAACCCATCTCCTTGGGGGTGCACTGGGCAGCGGGTGAGCAACCACTTGGTGTCTTACACAAGGACACGCCTGGCTGGGCTGGGATTCAAACCGGGAGATTACTGCGTCACAGCCTGATGCTTTAGCCATTGAGTCACCAGGCCACACTGATCTTCAGTGGGAGGATCCTCACCTTAAATTGTGTGTCTCTTATCTTTAGATTGAGAAGATAATGACAGAATCGCAGCTGCTGCAGGAGCTGGAGGATCTGGAGTTGGGACTCTAAACCGAAACACACTGCATGTCTGACCCCTAAGCCTAACAAACTGTAGTGTAAATTCATTTATTTTGCTTCCCGGATTCCTAGAAACTGAATAAATGCTTTTCATTTGGGGACGATCACCTTCAGAAACACAAAGTTTTGTTAGAATTGTTGTTGAACTATATCAGAAAATCCTGTTGAACACTTCATATGAACTTATTTGTTATAGTTGAGGAAATGTGAATACTCAAGGTTTTTGCTTTTGTATATGAGCACTTAAAGATTTTTTCTAATGCAGTATTACTGTACATCCATACCATTCAAACTATAAAATGCAATTGAGGTGTTAAGAAATGAGTTTTGTTTTGTGCACTCCAGCAGTTCTGGAGTGTGCAGGAATAGTATGTGCCCTGTAATGGAATTAATGCAACAGAGTAAGGTACACTACCGGTGAAAAGTTTTAGAGCACCCCATTTTTCCAGTTGTTACTGAAATGTAAGCAGTCCAAGTCCAGTGAATTACCTTAACTGGCAGAGGTGGAAAACAAAAAATTTTTTTGAAAAATTTGAAAAACAATATACAGTACATTTCAGAGTTGCACAAACAGGCCTTTTTCAGAAAAGTATTGAGTAACAGCTCCCGGTTGTTCAGCAGCAATGTAAGTAAATTAAGCCTTGAGCGTTTATGCTAACAATTCCTACAGGTGTCATAACTTTTGTTGATTACTTACAAGCCCTCTGTCTGTATAAAAGCAGTGTTGAAACACTGTGTTACTACACCCTCTTAAGCAATATTTGGAACCTATTGTGCTGCAGGAAGTAGTATAATGGTCTCAAATTGGCAAGGAAAAGAGCAATTAACAAAGCATGACAGACTGACCATTATAACCCTTAAAAGTGTAGATCTTTCCTTTAGAGAAATTGCAAACAAAGCCAAAGTGGCAGTACAGTTTCCTACACCATCGAAAGGCACTTAGTAACTGGAGGAAACTGACAGTAAGAGGTCTGGCAGACCCAAAGCCACAACATAATCAGAAGACAAGTTTCTGAGAATCAACAGCTTGTGTAACAGGTAACTCACAGGACAACTGCTGTAAGCACAGCTTAACACTGATTGAAGTAAGCAAGTCTTGGTTTCAATTGTGAAGAGAAGACTTTGAGCTGCAGGTTTAACGGTATGTGGCAGTGCTAAGAAGACAAAATAAAAAGGCTTGCCTGGGCTGTGAAGCACCAACAGGGTCTTATGGACCAATGAATCAAAATTTGAGATCTTTGGTTCATCACGCAGGGTTTTTGTACGCCGTTGAGCAGGCAAAAGGAGGGTTTCTTGGTGTGTGACACTAATTGTCAAATATGGAGGAGGAAGTGTGATGGTCTTGGGGCTCTTTTGCTCCATCCAGAATCAGTGACTTGCACAGACTGAGTGGCATTCTGAACCGAAAGTACTACCATAGCATTTTGCAGGGCCATGCAATACCCCTTGGTGTATGCCTAGTAGGTAAGGAGTTCATCCTACATCAATGTAATGACCCAAAACACACCTCTAGGCTGTGTCAGAATTACCTTAGAAGGAAAGAACAAGACGAGATGGTAGTCTTCAAATCATGGAATGGCCAGCACAGTCTCCAGACTTAAACCCCATCGAGCTGGTTTGGGATGAACGGGACAAGGGTGAAAGCAAAGCAACTGACAAGTGCAACTCATTTGTGGGAACTTCTGCAACAGTGTTGAGAAAAATGTTATGAACAATATTAGATTTTCATTGTAAAATGAATGTGTTCTATCTTCAAAAGGTAGCTACTTTGAGTAAAAAAAAATTTGATTACGTAACAGGAAACGATTCCATGATTTTCTTTGTAAGTTTTTGTTCTATGCTTTATTTTCAGAGTACGCTGATACGTTAAATTGTGTAAACTTTAATAAAAACTGGAAAAATGGGGGTGCTCGAAACCTGCTGACAAGTAGTGTACATAAAATGTCAGTTCGGTAAAGTTGGTGTGCACAAGAGTGCTCACGTACAATAAGGTCTGTTTTGCGGTTTTTTTTTCTCAATAAATACTTTAAAACATCAGTCAGTATCAATACATTAATCTATTTCCCTCACCAGCTTGTGTTTATAACGAACCCCCGCGGCCGTTGATATCTCTCCAAATATTCAAGAATGGGCTATAGGACTGTGTCATACACCAGCCCAATAATTATATACCTAGAGAAAACTTCAGTTCCCACAAACCCTGCGGTAGTGTCAAAATGGGCGGGGCGTAAGCAGACTTTTCCCCGCCTGGCTCTTCCTTCTTCATACATTACTGTGGGCCCGTCCTAAGTCCATAAGAAAGCGCAGCAGGATGGAGAAGAGGTGGATATCCTCATCACTCCTGTTCCTCGGAGTCTTCTTTTTATACTGCGCTTCAGCCGAAAACGGTGGCGTCAAAAAATTGAAAATGCAGTTTGCCACAGGACCTCTTCTCAAATTTCAGATTTGGTAGGTGAAAATGTTAAGATGGTCACAAGAAGATTTCCCGTTCCGCATGCTGCTGCGTTTAGGCCCCTTCCTACAGATGATCGGATGGTTATACTCGAAATTATCTTAACTTTGAATTTCGCTGCCGATAACGCGTACCGTGTGCGCTGTTTTTTTTTCCGCCCTGCCATAACTGTAAACGCAGCAATTTAAGTTCAGCACTGTAGTTATTAGCAGTTCCACCCAGCTGCATCGACTTCAGGGATAATCATCGCTTTGCAAGCGGACATCTTGCTACTTAAGATATGATTATTTTTCAGCTCCGCTCTGTTAGAAGATTGAACAAACATTGGATTTTATGTAATGGTGTCCATCCAGCTTGATGGCTAAAGGTCTCTGTTGAAAGTGTTAATGGTTGGCAGTGTCATCGGCGTTTATTTCAAATTTCATGCCGGCCCGAGTGTGTTCAGGGGGGTCGTTTTTACTCCGAGGTACCGCAACGCGCGAGGACGATCGGACAGGTATGACGCAATCAGCTGCGCGCTTGTTTGGCATGTGGACCACGTGTGTCTGTTAACAGGGGCTCCGGAACCTCCCCTGGCACATTCTCAGTGGGAATATGTGTAACCGATTGCCGTTAGTTTTACAGGGGCCTGACAGCGAGTGACTCGGCCCGACACTAGGCTAGTACACCTGCTCCCCGGGAATCTAGGGGCGGCCGCTGCCGTCTCGGTTACACCGCAGCGTTTGCCCCTCTGTCATTTCGAGTTATGAAAGTAACAGGTTAACTAGAGATGGACATTGTCCAGTATAAAATGCAATAAACTGTAACGTTACATCGGTGTTTACCTTGTCTTGGAGTTGTGATTTGTCTGTGACTGGGTATTGACATCTACGCTAGGGGGATTAGTATGGCGTGAGTTAGCAGAAGGCCATTGACTGGAGGGAGGAGCTGTCAACTAAACGGCTAATAACGTTTCATCCAGTAGTTTGTTACTGTTACTTTGTTTAAACGTTTTTCGGGACACTGTAACCCTGAAAGACTCTAATTTGGGTGAATTTGTTGAGCTTTATTCCCAGTCTAATTAATTTAGGTCTTAATCATATCTATTGTTGGTGCTTCCTGATAATTGAAAGCTATTTAAAGTGTTGCAAATCTGCAATCAGTTGAACTGTTTAATGTAGTTTATTGGTGCATTGATTGAGGTAAATAACATTGATAAAATATCTGAACGTTTTCTATGTCTTTGCTAAATTTGAGAAACCAGTTATGGTATCGACAGTAGATATGGTAGCAGGTTTATTGTGTGTTGTCTGACACCTGTCTTGTTTTGTGCCTCATTCAGTGTCTCCTGAGGATATAGGCGGGTGTTTGAGGAGTACACGCGGGTCCTTAACCAGCGCTACCCAGACATCCGCATTGAAGGGGAGAGTTATTTACCCATACCCATTTACCGGTGAGAAACTCTGCACTTACAACGTGCCTCTTTTCTTGGTGAATTAAAAGAAGGGGGGAAAAAAAAAAAACAAAGGATTACAGATGCATATCCAGGTTTTTAAGGGTCCATATTATTTTTGTTTTTATACTTAAATGGTCTAATTCCCAGGTGCCCTTTGCTGAATTTTGGTCTTTGCGCTAAATACACTGGAGGTCTATCAGAAGTTTGAGTAAAATGTGTGCAGCTGCTGTAAACGGTGCAGGATTGCCACTAAATGTCCTTGCTTTTTATTCAGCAAAAAGTGCTGTTTCTCTTTTAAATGGCAAATTAATTTTTTCAACATGAATTTTGATGGTAAAGGTTGTTTAAAGGTGGTACAATGGTAAAGGGTTTTTTTTTTTTTTTTGTCTTTTACCTCCCCAGACACATAGCTTCTTTCCTGTCCATCTTCAAATTTGCTGTGATTGGGCTGATAATCCTGGGCAGGGATCCATTTGTGCTCTTTGGTGTGCAAGCTCCTAGAATCTGGATTTGGGGGCAGGAAAATAAGGTACAGTCATGCAGTGAGATCAGGTACTTTGGCAAGCGTGCACTAATGTATAACGATGTTTATTTATATGGGTACAGAGTGTCTTTGGAGACATGGGGCAGGTCAGGCCTGTGAAACCATTGGTGTGGGAGGGTGGTGCAAGTCCATAGAGAAGAACAGAAATGTTCCCCTGTGCGTTACGCGCATGTGTTTTACTTCACTAATGATGTCAAAGGGAGGTCCTGTTTAGATGTTTGGCCCTCGGTGCACAGGCCTTGTCTGTTCACCAGGGACGGTGCGCTCACAATCGTGCTGTTCACTGAAAGTCTGCTGCGCTTCTTGTTGCCTTCTGAATAACAGGCAGAGATTTTGATTGACTGAGCTTAGTTATCGAGATCTGTTGAAGTGCTTGAGTCAGAATATGGTTGTTTTTCATGTTTTAATTAAAAGTGCAGCTGGTTATAGATGTTCATGTTTTATTTTGTCACGGCCTGGTGGCTTGATGGGTAGAACATAACCCTGGGATGCGAAAGTATACTGGATTGAATCCTAATCCACTCTCCAGCTGCGTCTTGAGCAAGACAGTCAAATGTGGCTACGCTCTCCTCCCCAGAGGGGATGTGTTAAATGCAGAGTACAAATTTCATTGTGACATGTATGTGTAGCATGTATATGTACTCAGTGACAATAAAGCTGCTGCTTCTTCTTCCAACACCTAGATCTACGCTTGCATGATGGTCTTCTTCCTCAGTAACATGATTGAGAACCAGTGTATGTCCACAGGAGCCTTTGAAATTACATTAAATGGTATGTTGACATGTTTTAACAGCCTGAACATTATGGAATAATTGTTCTGTTCTGTTAATGCACATTTAGTTGGGGGGGGGGGGGGGGGGGGGGGGGGGGGGGGGGGGGGGGGGGGGGGGGGGGGGGGGGGGGGGGGGGGGG
>JABJVR010008230.1:0-10820 GCA_025773905.1 Chitala chitala | reverse complement strand
CTCAGGTTCATTTGTGTAGTTATTGTGAACAGTTCTATTTGTGCTGAACATTTTTACCTTAGGTCCACTTTGTGTACGTAACAGTTATGCAAAGACATTTTTAAGATTTATAGCACGTACATGTATGAATAAAAAAAATCATCATTAGTCCATGTTGTAGTTAGTGTTCTGTACACACACACACACAAACATATATATATATATATCTTCACTTTACCATTTTGAGATAGATATACATATGCATTTATGTATATATATTTATGTATATATACATACATAAAACCTATTTCAAGTTCACATACAAGTCCTCTTCACTTTACCATTTTGATAGATGCCATCTCAACTTGTTCTTTAAGTTTGGAAGTCAGCAAAAACAGGAATGGTCAAAAGAAAAACAGCCCCTGAACTGAATGTGACAGATGTGAATGAGGTTAAAAAGATTTGACAATATGTTACGTTGGGGTAAATTGAAGATCAGGCAATGAAACATTTTAACTCAGTGGAACAGAAATGATTCGATATGTGGCTACTGCAGATGCTGTAACTGCATTTTAAATTTGTTTTGGACATTAGATATTTCTCTATAATACGAACACAAAGGGATGTCTTTTTTCCCGATCTTTTCAGCGCCTCCACTGTTCGGATGTCTTTGTTGCTGTGTCTGTCATGAGTGAAATGCTGCATGTCAAGAGCTCTCCTGGGCTAAACTATCATTTCAAACTGTTGCCACACATTTTTGACTCCCTGGGCCTTCCCCGTCAGTTCGAGGTATTGTGCAAGAACCGCACATTAACCCAGCGAAGCATACCATGGCAGGAGAATGCCTGCCCCAAATTACTGTGCTGTCTCTCTGCTTTGAGTTCACGTATGTCTTACCCACTTACAACCAAAGACTGGATTTCAAGGCCAAATGGCAAGTGGACCATTTTTTTTTTTACAGGGAGAAAACAATTTCACCATATGTGTTTTAAAACACAAAAGGACTGCTTAACAAATAGCATGAGCATCATTGTGTACACTAATTCCATATGCAGCGATAATTAGGCCTAGGTAACAGTTTTAAAAAATTATTTATTATTATTACTATTATTATTTTTTTATTTTATAATTTTCTTTAAGGTAAACATAGTAAGAAGAAGTCTTGGGCATTGCTAGTCAAGCATAAAAACATGGCCCAAACCATTGCTGAAATGACTTTACTTGCTTGCACTGAAGACTTGTTTTGTAAATTGCTGAATAGATTTTGAGACTTTTATCCCTGTGATTCCAACCCTGAGTAAAACCAGATGCCATTAGTAATTAAACTTACAAAGGACTGTGAATGGTAGACGTTTCACCAGCATATTCAGAGCGGATTGTGCCAGAGGCAGTAGCTGTTGACCTTGCTTTGTTTATGATTTGATTTAGTTGAGTCACATAAATCCACGCATAGCGTGTCTGCACTGCGAGCTGATGGAAATGCGCTTTCGCAGCGCGACGCACGCAGTCGCAGGCACCAGAGCCGCTCGCACGAAAACCTCCCTCTGCCGTGTCATCTGTCTCACAGTTTGCTACCGTACCGCCTCCTCTTTGCAACGCATGGGAAAAATTCAACTGACTGGATCAATTAAAAATTTATAGGTACGTGTATGCGCGTGCGTGCCCGCGTGTGTATGTGTGCGGTACATCTTCTCGTTTCATTAACTCTGATATTTCACTCATGAGCGAGTTTCAGTATCCTGCGGTGCAAGACCAGGCAAAGTCACGGAATGAGTGGAAACAAGTCGGACACTTCTGTGGAGTCGCGTCGCTCATTACGTTCTACTCCACAGACTCCCACAAAATAGGTCAAGTGCTACAAATAAAACCTCGCAAACTCTGGAAGTCTCTCTTCGTCTGTAAAAGCTTTTTACTGATATAACTAGTCCCTGTACGTCTCGCCACGCTAAAATCAAATAATAAATCTCACTGGTATGAAGACAATCCGTATATCGTGTATAGATTGTGACAATAACGTTTCATTCAATAGAGAACACATGAATGGCAAGCACATGCATGGTAGTTGTAAACATGCTCTTTTTCTGATTAAAGACAATTCTATAACACTAGTAAATGCCAGAAATTTCAGTATTAAAATGTATCTTAATTAGTATGCCCAACATACAGCTACCAGCACTTAAAATGAAACACTTGTACTGAATTAAAGAGATGTATTTCATTGAGGTTTACAATACCTAGAATTTTGAAATACTATGAATTATGTTTAAGGAGTACTATTGTACAATGTGAGTCAAGTCTAGGCTGTAGCAAAATCTCAGATTTTTGTACACTGCTAAAAAAACACATTGTGCTTTTTCTGGAATTATTCTTGTATTTAATGTTTCAAAATGCATAAAAAGAAGTTCAACAAATTAGGTGTTGTGAATTATAATGACTGTGAAGTTTTTGTTTATTTGAAATAATATGTGGGTGAGGTAAATTCAGAATGCCAAATTGCCCTTAGAGTGTGTGCGTGCTTGTGTGTGTGTCTGCTCTCTGTTGGGTTGGGGCTCTGTCTAGTGTGTTCCTGCCTTGTTGCCTGGGTTAGGCTCCAGGCCGTCCTTAACACTGCAATATTATATAATATACAGTATATATACAGTATATTGTGTGTGTGTGTGTGCGCGCGTGCACATAGCAGTTTAAGTTACTGTATTTGAAACAATAAATTGAAAAAAATTATGGTATAACCACAATCTTTCATTTTGTGCAGCATTTCAACAATTCACCTACTAATTTGGGGACCATTCCAATAAACATGTTTAGCAAACAACCCAGGCCTTTTAACTTGTAGTTCATAGAAATTGTGGATTTTCTGTGGTCAAATGGAGTGTAGGTCACTTCTTATGAAAAACCCACTCTGTTGCAGGTTTACTGAATTAAGCCTGAGTTTAACAGTCTGAACACCATCTGACCAGCAGTATTTAGCCATTGAGCAGTTTTCAAGCAGTAGCATTACATGTCGTTTCATATAATCCAACCGACAATAATGATTACATGAAAAACTTTACACCAGGCGGAGGTGAACAGACCGTGATGAGACATATGGCATTCCTTAATCAGTATCTAGGACAAAACTCTGACGTTACAAAAGTTTTTATTATTTGTTACAATTGGGTCAGTTATTGATTTTAAAAACATGCTTAAAATGGTTGATTTAAACAATATGCTTAAATGGCCTGGTGGCTCAATGGGTACGACATCAGGCAAGGGTGCAGGAGTCTCCTGATTTGAATCCCAGTGTAGCCAGGTGTGTCCTTGAGCAAGACACTCAGCCCTAGCTCCCTAGGCACCGCATGTGGCTGGCTGCCCACTGCTCCCCTCAGGGGATGGGTTAAATGCAGAGAAGTAACTTTCTTCTGGGATTAATAAAGCACTTAAAAAAAAGATGCCCATTTCACATATTATACATCATAGATTCACCTTGTTTTCACCTTGTTTGTTTTTGGGGACCAATCAGCCCAGTGAAAGCACAAACATTTTCTTCATGTTTTAGTGGCGTTTCCTGGGCATAAACCCATTACAGGCATTAAAAATGAAGTTTTACAGAATCGTAGGTTTCTGAAAATAAAACCATAAATGATTAGGCATTGCATTGTTTTACAATTTTCCCATATTTGTATTACTGTTTTTTTAGTAAATGAAGGTGTTTTTGTCAACAGGAAATCTTTCCACAGCGTTAATGGGCAGGTGATGACCAAACATTCCGTTCCATTTGAAAGCTTAATTTCATAATGTGTTGTAGCTTGTTATTCTTCTTCTCTGTGACAAGCTGCCCTCATCATTACGCTCAGGCCAAACAGCCTGCCTTAGTGCATAAGCTTTGGATTCATCAAGAGTCCACACAGTGTTTCATATTTGAAAGGACAGGGCTGAAACGTCCAGTTTCTTTTCCTAATAAAAGTGTGTATAAATTAATACCCCACCCCCTATACAATTGTAGGAAGGTTTGATGGTGTTCTTATATGGGACAAAGCCCTACCTACCACCTCTGATCACCTTTCCATGAACCTGGACTCCAGTTACGGCACAGCCTGGCTCACTGCAGGTCTACACCCAGTTTTGAGGTGACCAGAGGTTTCCACATGGCCAGGTTACAGTGTCAGCATAGGCAAAAGACAAATAGAGACATGTGATACCAAATACAAAGAAATGCCTTACTTGATATTCCAGAGACACATTTATAGGCCTCCAGGTATCTCCCCTTCCTGAAGCAGATGACATGGTCTCCTCTACTTTATCCTGTAATGAAGATAACTATGAGTTTTGTTACAGGCAGCTGAAAACCACCAGGCAAAATGGACAGAAAATTAGATCACTTGCAACTGCAGTAGTCTCTGATTTGGCAGGAGGTTTTCCATTTATGTCTATACTTTTAAAATTGGCTGTATGGGAAATTTCAAGCAGTAATCCATGACTTCTTGTTTCAGTGGGATATAAATATGAGGTGACACAGAGGCCAGATTCCTTTATTCATTTATCAGCATGGGAAAGATAAGAAAGCACAGAAATCAAATGAAAGGAAAGCGTGCTGACCTTCACAAGTCAGAATATGGCTATAAGAATAGCTGCTCACCTGAAAATGCCCATATCTGCTGTTATGGCAATGATTAAAAAGTTCTAATCAACTGGAACCATTACAAATTCACCCTGAAGTGGACCAAGTTTACTTTGCCCTGACACAAAGAGAAGAGGATAGTCAGAGCGGGAAAAAAGCCACAAGTATCACTCTTGGAGAACTGCCAAAAAAGTGTAACCAAGTCTCCTAAACCACCATCAGATGTAACCTTTATGCTGTATGCTTTAGAAAAAGCCTTTCCTGTCATTTAATGATACACGTAAGTGCCTGGCCTTTGCTAAATACTAGTGGAACAGTGACTATAACTGTGTTCTGTGGTCAAATGAAACAAAACCCAAGCTTTTTAGCAGCAGACACTTAAGGTGGGTTTAATTGGGTTTTGTTAATTTATTTGTAGCAGAATACACAAGTTATTTTCTCTAAAACATCGAAAAACATCAGTGTGGAACACATTAAATCACCCCATCATACAGCAAATGTTTAGTTTTAAATCATGTTAAATTTGTATTTATACTATTAATGAGAATTTATATTGTACTTGTTCTTCCTGTTCTATACTGGTTCATTAACCTATGAAACATCTTTCTGGAATACGTACCTCCATGTATATGTTACAGTTGGCCACCATACCTGAGAAAGAATGGTCATATTCCTTTCACAAGTGTATTGCTTCAGAAAATTTACAATGCTCAAATATCAGTGGTTAAAATAACGTAGGATAAATGTAAGAGGAAGTGCTGCTCTCTCCTGTCATGCTTTTAAAGACATGTTGATAATGAGGTGTTTTGAAGCAGAACTGGGAATAGCAGCAGCTCTGTGTTGCCTGCAGGAAGACTGTAAATGCAACCTTTACACACATGCATAAACACTTTACCATCATCCTGCTTCCCAATGTAACACTTGCTAGGCAAGGAAGCACGCAATGTGTTTGGCCGGATGTGCTTTCACAATGTATAGTTAACCTATGCTACTCAATGATCAGAATAGTTGAAATTCATCTTTTTTTACAGGAATCACAGAAATTTGTAGTGTAGTCATTGTTTCCTAGTGAGAATTTCATGAATTCCCTTAAAGTACAGACAGGACAGCAGTCACTAAGATGCTGTTCATGTGCTCAGGTCACCACATTCATACAGGATTGGACCCTGTTCATTTCCATAATTAATTTAAATTGACTGGCGGGACCCATAACAAGGCAATTAGGAGCTTCTCCACAAAGTAGCACTTGTGACAAATAAGTTAAATAGTAAATTAAGCAAAAATAAAAAATAAATTTCTATCAGTTTCGCAAGGCATCTTTTTGTAGTCTGTTAGTTGAACTGCACCATCTCCCTCTGCTCCCATCTTGTCTTTGGTTCAAAACTTTGAAGTTTTCAGTCCCGATTCCTTTGATAGCCATGCGTATGGGGGTGTGTGACCACATAGTTTAAATTTGTTCAGATGTAGGTCCGTGGAGAGTATGACATATTTATTAGATAAGGGAGCTTATCCCATCTCAAAATGACTGGGTGTATGGTGGACAGGAAAAAAAAGTAGTAATATATTGTGACATTTAATTTTTATTTCACTTTTCAGTCCAGTTCATTCAAAAGCTTTTCAGCTAGGTGTAAGTCAGGTGAGTGTGGAGGCCAGGTTTCTGCCACAGGACGCCATCACTCTCCTCTGGCAAATAACTCTTATACAGCCAGGAGGTGTGCTTGGGGTTGCTGTTGTATTTAAAAACAAATGTTTGTGCTTAGCTGAGCCATCCAGATGGGATGGGATGTCACTGCAGTATGCTGTGGAAGCCATGCTGGTTAAGTGTGTCTTCACTTCTAAATAAACAACTAACAGTGTCACCTGCAAAACACCCCTAAACAATCACACCTCCTGACCCCACGCTTCACAGTGGGCACAACACTTGCAGAGATCATCTGTTGACCCAATCTTTTTTTTAGAAAGACCATGATTCTTGAATTCTCCTCTGAACAGCTGAGGTGGACATTTGTCTGCTGCCTGAACTCTGTAGCACGTTTTTTGAGCTGTAGGCTCTAGGCAGTTTATTTGGGATTCCTGAACATGATGACTGTAACGTACTTATCTGCAGAAATGGAGGTACATTGCCAAAAAAAATGCCCTTTCAAATTTAAGATAAACTTACGGTTTTCAGACAGAATTACCTAAAATTAGCAAAATCATCTGCTATTACAATAAGAAAATTTTAAGTAGTAAGATTTCTGAACATAAGACAATATGCAAAATACACAAGTAACATAATCTATTTCATGAAGTAGTTTGTAAACCAGTTTATTATTGAACTAAGACTTTGTATAAAGATGGGAGAAGTACACTAAATTAGTTTCATTTTTTTGCAGTAAAACGCCTGGTCTGCCTGTGTTGGGGATATCTTCATGAAAGCCAGTTTCATCACAGCACTCAATAGTTTTTGCAAAAGCACTTGTGGACACTTCCAAAGTTTTTCATTTTTCAGACTGACTGACTGTTACATTCCAATATGTTTTGTATAAGTATGGGGTGTTTTTCTTTTCTCCTTCGTTTCCCCCTCCCACTCTTTTTTGGTAAAGGTACTCCATTCATCATTGGTCCCATTATTTATTTGACATGACATCATGAACATGACAGAGAGAAAGAGAGTGAGACACTGTTTGTTTTGTTCCACTGTGATTATGCCATAACCCCTTGTTATTGTGTGTGTCATTGATCCCTGTTCACTTTCCTTTCTGTTATGTAAATAGTCACTTGTGGTCTTGTGTCTGTACACTTGGTTATCACGGCCGCGGGGAAACTGAATAGACTATTAGGTCATGTGACAGACACTGTGCACACACTTATGGGTTTGTATACTGTCCAGACACACTAAGTTTGGCGAGTGCCATCTTTGTATTTATATGTGTGTAGTGAGTGTAGATTAGACAGAGCATCACTAGTCACTAAAGAATTTTTCTTTTGTGTTTTTGTTGGTGTCAGGATCAGGGTTTAGTTAGGCTAGTTGTGTCTGAGTTGGGTTTTGATATTTTCTTTTCTTTGGCATCATTGTTGGTCATTTTCCCCTACCCTACAGTTTGTAACTTTGTCCTTGATTCACCATCACCTTGATCTGCCGTAAACCACTCTAGCACTATACTCTGGTTTGTTGCTTTTTGTTTTTTTCCATCCCTACTTATAACCCGGTTACCAGTTAGTGATTTATCCTTTGTAGTTACTCAGGACGTTAACATTTTTCTTTCAAATTTGCATCTCATATATTTGCAATAAACATCGTCACAAGTAACAAGTTTAATTTCCTCATACCAATATCTCGGAGGCCTAATCATGTACAGGCCTGGACTGTATCATACTCATCGTGTTGCTTATTAACATCAAAGATAAGATATCCCATTAAATGGGAAACTGGAGTGCACAGCAGGGACACAAGATGTGAAGTTACATTAAAATTATACATGTTTGCATATATGGAAATACAGACCTCATTACATTGCAAACAGTCTATTATAACCTTGTGAATTTCTGGTGTAGGATAAAGAAAATGATTATTCTGATGGGTCATGACATTAGATTCTTCAAAGTGAGATTATTTACCACGGACACACTTTTAATTTGATTGTTTTTATATAAGCACATTCAAGTAATGAATATTTTATTGAACACCAAAGGTTAAAAAGTGAATTCAAACTTTTAATTTGGATCCTTTCTGAAGGTATAATTTACCTTAATATTGACGGCATGGTCATCTACAATGGTGCAGCTGTTACAGTGTCAAGAAATGTTGTCTAGTGGCATGATCGAACAAAACCTTTTTCAGATAGCATTTTATTGACATATGCTGTATATATACTGGACAAAATAAAATGCATATTATCCAACTGACAGTGCATGCACATGAAGAATAACAGCAAACAAAAAAATTAACCTATGGAATGTTAAATGGGATTTACTGTATAATGCAAAAATATACAGATATTTGTGTAATGAAAAAAAGCATATGGGTCATTCCACAACTGTCATTATTAATAAACGGTATTAATAAAATGTGAATATCGAACTCTGCTTTTAGTTGGATTTCAGGCTCTGGTGCGTGCCTTGTGTCCTGGCCACTTGCTGAAGTGTCGTTGCTGAGTGTAGTCCGAGTCTCGCTTTGTTTGCCATATGCCCACCGTTTATGTCTCTCATTTGTCCGTTTGTGTGTGTCGTGCCAAATATGAGGATGTGTGGTTTATTAATTAGAATGAGAAAAAGCATTAAATTTAAGATGAAGACACTGTCTAAAGTAAATTATACACTGGGCATGTGATGCATAGAGAGGGATAGCAAACTAAAGATGCTGTGTGAATATGGAGGGGTGGTGAATGGAAAGAAAATGCAGCGTGTATTAGCATGAGCACTGCAGCTAGCTTATCCCTGAGAGAGCAGCTCACATTATGGGAGAAAAAAAAATAAAGTATACATTTGCTGTGTTTTATGAGGACAAATTATTTAAGAGATAAAATATATATCTTATAAAATTAAAATTTTAAGTTGTTGGTTAACCTCAGTTAACGTGGGGCCGACAGACTGACGTGGGAGAATGTGGCATTTTCAAAACGTCTGTGCAGAGAAGAGAGTTGAGTGTGCACTGCTCCCATTAATGAAGATTTAATTAAGTGAGTGATAAATTTAATATCATCACCCTGACCTGGATAAGTGGTTTAGAAAGAGGACAGCTGGACAGAAAGGGTACGATTAACTTTCCAAAAGTGTTAAAAGAATGACCTAGCCTTAATGAATCTCATAATTCATGAGATCTTCAACACTGGAGAATAGCTTTCCTTTTTTAAAAAATTTAATAGTTACATGTGCTGGTTTGCCTTTCCTATTAAGCTGGCGTACATTGTATTTGGCATCCCTGAACTGAATAGAGGTAATGCGGGCTTTTCAAAATGTACCATAAAAACAACTGGGCCAAATACATCTGCACCAAATCCAAAAAGAGAAGCACATCCTGAAAGCAGAATTCAATATCCAAAGGTTAATAACCCGGAGAGACTTAATACAAAATTCACAAGACCAAAACAAAGCACGAAATCCTATAAAATCAAAACATCTTAACAGGGGAATACACATGCTCAGAAACTGCCTAAAAAAATCGATACTTCAAAAAGTATGGATGAATACAACTGGAACTTAAAGGGAAGTCGTGCTGGGTGAAGCAATGAAACACAAGTGATTTTAGTGTGCTAGCAACTAGGATCTAAACCAGGCATGATTATTCTGATGACCAGGAAATCTGGTTGTGGATTGTGTCATCAGCATGTGCTTTTGTTTGTAAACGTGATACCCATGAGGTGGGCAGATGTTACTGACAAAAACTGCCAACGGCATTCGATCGATCACCAGACCACATAAGGACATAAAAATCATATCAAATAACCAGAACAATAAAGACGAAAAAGGGACATGTAAGATTGAACCGTTAGTGGTTGATATCACTTGTAACTCTGAAACCTTAGTGGTTGGTATTACTTTAACAGTCTGAAACCTTAGTGGTTGGTATTACTTTGACAGTCTGGAACCTTAGTGGTTGGTATCACTTGAGACTCTGAAACCTTAGTGATTGGTATCACTAAATTTCCAATCACAAAGATAAATACTGCTTTTTACATACTAATCTATATAAGGCCTGTTGTGATGATTTTGTAGATAATGAGCACACTAGAAACGGTGATTTGTATCTCTGTAATTATGGAGTCTAATTTAATGTATATCTTCTCTCAAATGTGAATGTAAATAATATTCTTAATGGAAAAAAAAACTTTAATTGTATATCAAAACACAAAAGCTGATTTGTAATGATCAGGGTGACTGCTGCCAGAGTGCAAAGTTTATTTATAACTTCCTTTATTATGGCTAGATCTGAAAGAGCCTTTACATTAACAATAAACTTATGAGCCCCGAGAAAATTGTTTACCCATGTATAATTTGCTTAGAATACATTCATTAAAAATGTAATGCACTGAAGGAAAATGAAGTTAGAAAAATAATTTTAAAGCTTGAACAATGTCACGATGGGCCTTAATAATGTTAACATCCATTTACAATGCTTGTCAAATTATAAGGAAAAGAGTGGTTTGGTAGTTTAATGGAAAGTGTCATTACTTCACACCTGACTGCAGGTTTGTGTGTGTGTGTGTGTGTGTGTGTGTGTGTGTGTGTGTGTGTGTGTGTGTGTGTGTGTGTGTGTGTGTGT
>JABJVR010008229.1:0-10821 GCA_025773905.1 Chitala chitala | reverse complement strand
CCCCCCCCCCCCCCCCCCCCCCCCCCCCCCCCCCCCCCCCCCCCCCCCCCCCCCCCCCACGTACCTCTTCTTTTTCTGTTCTGTATTTTTTACTGTTACAGTATTTCATCAGACTTGACCTTGCTGACGGTTGTGGTTGTGGCAGGCTCTTTGTAATTAAAGTGTTATAGTAATTGTGATACTAGTTGTAAGAGTATCTCGCATAACTTTTACGTTAGGGCCCACAAGCATCGTATAAAGGTGATGATGTACTGTATGTACCTGGAATTTCTCCCTGCTATGAGAGGACGTGAACATAAGGCCCTGTTAGGCGTGCTTTTGTCACACAACCTTTTGCCTGTTTTGTGGGAACCCTCTTTACCACAGATGCTCTGTTCCCCTTATTATATAATTTTCGGGATAGGTCCCACGTGACAAGTGTGTGTGTGTGGGGGGGGGGGGATCAAGTTAATAGGTTCTCAGTATGTTATTTCCAGCTTTTTATTGATGGCTTTTTTCCTTCTGATAGTTTATCACTCACACCAGGTCATGCCTACCTGAAAAGGTTACTGATCACTAAAATGCAGTTCTGATTTTTACTTTATCTACTTTCATGTTTACAAAATAATTCATAAGGATTATGATTATGATGTCTGCATTATTTTTAAATGCTGTAAATGCTGCCACAGAGGAGTCTTGGAGTATTATGGGTTTTTTTTTTTGCAACCCTTTGTGATCCAGTGAAGGTCTTGGCCTTGGTCTGTGCAAAAAGTGATTAGGATGAGGGATTGCCGTATTCTGAGCTGGTTTTGTGTATCCCGTTGTTGGTTAAAATGCTGTGTCATCACAGAGCGAATCCGATTGTGGCTGGTTAAAAGCAGTGTTGATATACAGCCACTCAGTCTGATTGGTTGCACATGAAGTTATCCACATTTTGTTTATTCAAACACTTTGTCATCATAGTTAGTCTTGCAAGGATGTTAATACATAACCTCAATTATAAATTTCCCACATTGGTAAAGCAGTCTTCTTTAAATACTGTAAAAGTGATACAGCAGAGGCTTTTGGAAGTTAAGATACTGTTTGTTTCTTCAGAGATTTTTGTAGTGGGTCCAAAGTCTGAAGTCAAGGTATCTTTGCTGTATTATCTACACCTTAAAAAAACAACCTATAGAATCTACTCAAGAAATGTGAAATAATGATTTGCACACGGTGTATTTAGGTACACTTCACCCCATATTTTGAGTCAAGAGTACCTCCATTTAACAGCTATGAGACATTGAAAGAAATTAGGTATAGTCTACCTAACATTTCTAATTACATTTCACAACTAATTACTTATAATTATTGAGTAAAATGTAAGTCTATTATTATAATAGACATAATAATAATATGTAATATATTATTATTATTATTGCTAATTAACCGTTTCTTGTTCAGTGAAGGTTGGCTTTACTTAAAAGCTCACACAACAAGACAGTATTTGATTCATGTCACTTTTTAGTTAACCGTTTATTCAAAAAAATCTCACACTGCTAACACAACCAGAACAGACGTTACGTAAGCAAAGACTGAACGTATTAATACATTAACGACAGATTTGGAGCCTGACAGCTGTTCAGTCCTGAAAGCAATGCATTTAAACCATGCCTGTCAACGTCCATGACATTTAACGCCAACGGTGTTAGACTGAAGTAGCTAACCAACTTTAGTAAAATCAGAATACAACAGCAACTTTCTGCTTTAAGGTGTAACAGTGCTGTCACAGTTAGAAGTAATGATGTTAGCTCAGTCATTTCTTGAGCTGAAGTTTACCATTTAGGGCAAAATTGCATTTTGTGCATGTCCTTGTGAAAGTGTAATGTCAAACAGCTTGTTCAATGTCGCCTTACCAGTAAATACAGAAATGCTATTTTACAGTCTGGAGGTCAGTGTTACCAACACCTAACTAGCTGAATTAGCTACTTACCATAGCTAACTAAATAACTAAAATCAGCAACCCTGCTTAAAACAATGTATTACAAGTACAACTAACAGAGACAAGATTTTTGCTTAATTACTCAACAATTAGAAACAAATAAGTACAACGGCCTGGATAAAAAAGTTAAAAAATGTTTTTTTTGAGTATTACTAAAAAGTTTGCCTTACATCTGAACTTGCCATACGGGATGAAATGTTTGACTGACACTCCCTAGAGCTGATGTGCACGTGCAGAGTGCAGGGCCAATGGACACTCCCGATGTGCACGTGCACAGTGCAGGGCCAATGGACACTCCCGATGTGCACGTGCAGAGTGCAGGGCCAATGGACACCCCCGATGTGCACGTGCACAGTGCAGGGCCAATGGACACTCCCGATGTGCATGTGCACAGTGCAGGGCCAATGGACACTCCCGATGTGCACGTGCAGAGTGCAGGGCCAATGGACACTCCCGATGTGCACGTGCAGAGTGCAGGGCCAATGTGCACTCCCCAGAGCTGATGTGCACGTGCACAGTGCAGGGCCAATTTTATATATATAATATATATCTTTTATTTATTTATGTTAATCCATCAGACCTTTCTGTTCAGTGAAAAGTTGGAAGGTCCACATTTTTTGATGTCCACTTTTCTGGCAAATCATTAATTCAGCAACCCACTGATGATGGATTTTTGTTGCTCTGTGTGAATACTCTACAACAAGGTTCAGCTTATGTGATTAACTCAGATCCTCTGAAATAGAAAATTGATGTGGAATCTTCGGTAATGTTGACTCAGGGTTGTCCAGCTCTGGGTGTGCATTTAAACTCAGAATTGTTAAGTCCTGGCTTCTGGAACAGCCCCCTGGTCTGTAGCCATTAACATTCCATCTGTTTTTTTTATTTGCAAAAGAAATGCTCAACACTCTTTAGTTTAGGTAAACTTTAGAGAGGCACCTTGCAGTTACTATTATAAAATATTTCTCTATCTCCATTTTATTGCATTTTATACACCAGAAAACACACACTACAGCAAGTAATAATGTGTATAGCATGTTTTAAAAGAAATTGCTGAAAAGACATATTTTCAACAGTAGTTTTTCCAAAGCAGTTATTTGTATTATCTCATCACATTATTTCCCTTTTTAATTTATTACTTTTGATATATTTATTTTTCTAGCCTTCGGTTGGCTCTTGAAAACCAGGCCTGTTCTCCCCGTGTTGCATATTTATACCGTGAACCGTGTTTATGTAGTCTTCATTCTACTGTTAGCCTAATACATGGGTCGTAAAATGTTTTAATGCAAGGGCCAACAATAAAACTCAGCTCAACGAATATTTGCGTTCAGTGCTGCTGGTGGCAGTGAGTCTCTAACACAACTTAATGGCAACGTGAAGCGGCTCAAATATAGGAAACTCTTTTCTGGCTGGCTAATGCAGAACTCAGTCCTGCCTTCCCATGTAAGACTATTTAATTCAGTTTGACCAGTAGTGGGGATAAAACACATTCCCACCAGAAAAAAACATGAACGACCACAGCAGCCAATATCAAAAGCAGAAACAGGGAAATCCCCCTCCCAGCAATTCACACCCTGGTTTCATGTGACAGTGGGACGCTGACAATGGTTTTGTGGGTACATTTGACCTGCATGCAGTAGTTTGCCGAACCCTGGGCAAAACAATGTGTTAATAGGCCTATATCCTGTTTTTAACATTTGCCACACCAAAAGATATAAAACAAGACCTCTTTAACATAATTTATAGTCTTTATTAATTTTCTGTAAAATGCATACATATCTTTTCAATGCCCGTTTAGTTTTATAGCATATCCAAAGCAACTTTAAAATATTATGGTTATCCTCCATGAGTTTAACAGTTTCTTTTATTGGTTATCTTTCAGTTCACTACCTTTCTCAGGACTGACCCGTCAGTTTTGTTTTTGGACTTTAACAGCATTTGTTTTGGCGCATTTTGTTAAGAGCTATACTGCCTGCTTCTCAGCACTTAATGAATCTGCTGATAGGCTCTAAGAAATAATGTCATGTAATAAAAGGAAAATAATTCTGCTGTAATGCATGAAGCCACATCAGAACCTTGTCATTGAGATTAAATGCAGTTTTATGGAGAGGGGGGTAAATTCCAGGTGAAATGCTAGAACAAAACAATGTGTTCAGAAATGCTGGAAGAGACCTTAATTCCACCTCAATCCATCTGGCACAGGAAACCCAGACTAGCACAGATTAGCATAGAATAGATTTTTGTACTGAGTTGCTACCGTGTTTATGCATGGTCTCGAGGTTGTTGTACTGAGTGGCTAGACTGGGAATACTGTCACCACTGATTTGCCGTGCCAAATGTTTGGGTTTGTTCAGGCAAAGATACTGGCTCCAGGCAGAGATTGAGCGCTGCAAAGGCACTGGAAATCTGGTTTGGGCCTCGTGATGTGAGAACATCAGGAAGTGCGTCAGTAGAGGCCAGCCAATCTGTAGATTATATAAACCATCTGTCTGGCTGGGGCTGGAACAAAGACAGCTATGTCAAAAGGGAGGAACCTTTTTTAGATGTAATCCTGGACAGTCGACGTTAGTCAAGCTAACACACTCTGCTTGTACACGAGCAGCTTTGTGCTCTTGCACGTACTCACTGAGCAGTAATAAGGCAGCATCTGAAGTGTACTGCCTGTGCTGACCAATCATGAGGCAGCAGTTGGAGTCCACTGCCTGTGCTGACCAATCTTGAGGCAGCAGTTGGAGTCCACTGCCTGTACACACTGACCAATCACGAGGCAGCAGTTGAAGTCCACTGCCTGTACACACTGACCAATCACGAGGCAGCAGTTGAAGTCCACTGCCTGTACACACTGACCAATCATGAGGCAGCAATTGGAGTCCACTTTCTGTACACACTGACCAATCATGAGGCAGCAGTTGGAGTCCACTGCCTGTACACACTGACCAATCATGAGGCAGTAGTTGGAGTCCACTGCCTGTACACACTGACCAATCACGAGGTAGCAGTTGGAGTCCACTGCTGTACACACTGACCAATCTTGAGGCAGCAGTTGGAGTCCACTGCTGGACACACTGACCAATCATGAGGAAGCAGTTGGAGTCCACAACCTGTACACACTGACCAATCATGAGGCAGCAATTGGAGTCCACTGTTGTACACACTGACCAATCATGAGGCAGCAGTTGGAGTCCACTGCCTGTACACACTGACCAATCATGAGGCAGCAGTTGGAGTCCTCTACATGAGCACAGTAACTAACTGTGAGGTAGCACTGTCTCTGTTTGAGCAGCACTGTCAGGTAGAACTCCTTTCTTGTCTCACACTTAATATTGTCACTGTCTGCCCGCGCCCACTTTGCACCTCTGTCTCACTGACCGTCATGTCACTTTGGCTGAGAGTGCCACCTTCGTGAGGAGACGCTAATTGAAAAAGCTGACCAGAGTGTACTGTGCATCGTGGGCATGGAGTGTCATAACTTGGTTTTTGTGCCACCGAGCAAAGCAGTGACGCACGTATTCCATGACAAGGACAGTTGTATGTCCGGTTTAAATTTCTCTCATCCTCCTTATGTCTGACCCTGTCTGGTGCTTTTATCTGCTTCTCCAGTTTAATGTCAGAATTCCTCACATCATACTGCGCCTCACCACCGTTTTGTTGCAGTTCATTGTCATCTTAATAATAATTCCAGAATCCTGTTAGTGCATCCAAGACAAAACTCTAAGTACAACATACAGTCATAAAGTATTTACTTTTCATTGCAGTTGTGCACGTCATGTAGCGTGGTCACCTGATGTGGTTGTACTTCTTCACCATTCACTTACCTTTAATTCTTATCTAAAGATGGGAGATTGCAAAATTAAATACTTTTCAAATTAAGGGCTTTGGCTACTTGTCCAGATTAGGCATATTGTGTAACACATCAAAAATCCTTAAAAACATCATTAATTAATTAACAATACATCATTATATTTCGTACTAAGCACTACTTGATAGTTAATTGTTTCTCTTTCTGTACCGGTTAACGCTGATGTGCATATACTTTTGGTGTTGAATGCAGTGCTAAGGTACAAGTGACCATTGTACTACACCGGTGGTTTGTTGTGCTATTGTACATCTACTGTGCGTGATACTCATCCATGACTTACTGACCCTCAGAATTGTTGGTATTGGTTTTTGAGGGCTGTTCTAATGTTTTGTTACAGAAGTGCCTGAACACACTGACCAAGTGTTTGGAGTCATTCTGACCATAATGTAATATTTAAAAATATGTATCTGGTTTTATGTGGCTGTTGTACACTTGAGTGGTATAGTATTGAATATGTGTGTTTGTGTGTGTGTGTGTGTGTGTAGGCATGCTTTAAAAACAGTATAGGCCAGTGACACAGGACATAAAGCAGAAGCTGCAGGTGGTGTGTGATGTATTAACCTGAGGAGTCAGACAGCTGTGTGGCGTATGGCTTCTTTTTGCTGTCCACGATGCATTGTAACAATGTCATTTAGCTTTAATTTAGGTAAACATTAATGTCAATGCTAAGATGTGAGAGCAGCATGTCATAAATTGATTAAAGTATGTTAAACGGATTAAATACCTGCAGTGTCTTTTATGGGCTGTACTCCATAGTAGCCAGTGTAGCGTGATGTTATCTTGATGTGGTACAATCCAAACTGACTCCAGTGTTACCAGTGGTAGCTAACTGTGAAAATGTATCTTGAGGCTATGCTCATGCAAAGTGGCGTTGACAGTACACGTGTGTCCTAAATATGATATTTAATGCACAATCCCTAATGTTCTGACATGAATGACTTCAGTGATTTTTATATGTTTTTCCTACCTTGTTAGCTGGACTGTTATTCTTTGCTTTGAGTTACCATGTACGCAACGTTAATAACAAAAAATACGTTTAATTTGTATAGCTTTACATAAACCCGTTGTCGCTTTAAATGACTTAAAATAATACAGTGATAAAACACAGTGGCCAGTGGAGAAATGTGGATAGAAAAGGTGAGAAGGCATGGATGGAGAGAGGCAGAGCATTCCAAAGGCTGGATTAAACAGATCTGTTCACGTTTCCCAGGAACCGACATTAACAAGCAAACTTTAGAAATAACGAGCAGCTGTGAAGTACAGTGCACATGGCTCAGGGAATCGCTCAGTCGAGGTGGCTGCCCTTTCCAGTGAGGAAGGGGGCATTTGCTGTCTTTGCTATTTGTTACTGCCTGCCTTGTGAACACCATAATAGGGGACTAAAGCCATCAATTATTTTAATGAAGTCAATGCAGTATTTTCAGGCTTAGAACATGAGTGTAACATCGTTTTATAGGTTTTAAAGATGCATATCTGACTATACTGTAAATAGCTGTGTTCTTTGCTAAACATAAAGAAGATTTTAGCTTGCTCCAGTGCTGTGTTACTCTCCTGTTGTTGGACTGGTTGGACGTGGTAACCCTAGCTTCTGTCTCGAAGCAGAAGTGACTCATCTGGAATCTAACCTCTTCTTACAGTAAATGCGAAGTCTCCCCTGGATACGTCTCATAGTGCTGTCTGGTGTCTCCAGCGTAGTACAGAACGAACAGGAAGGTGGACACAGCAGCTGTGCATCTGAGGTATAGGCTTTGTGGCTGAACTCTGTGGACGGTAAACTGTGCATTGGAAAATTCCACTTTACCTCACACGGGGCGCCATTCATGCCATGTGTCTAGTCATCAAAGCCAGGTTGTCAAGGAAACAGAATGATTGACATTAATTTGCAAGCCGTTCTCTGATTTGCCTGCAGGATCACATCGGCCCCTTCCTTAACCTTGGGAGCTGATTTGTACGTAAGGACAAATGCAGCCTAATTTCTGAGAGGAGAGACTGGTGTGCTGGTAAAACCGGGAGACATCAGAAAATGTGTGGAGGCCAAGAACTGGGAAATGAGCACAGAAGCAGTGTGTTCTCAGCATTGTATCCTCAGCACTGTATTCTCACCAGTGTGTTCTTCCCAGTGTGTTCTCAGCACTGTATTCTCACCAGTGTGTTCTTCCCAGTGTGTTCTCAGCACTGTATTCTCACCAGTGTGTTCTTCCCAGTGCATTCTCAGCACTGTATTCTCACCAGTGTGTTCTCACCAGTGTGTTCTCACCAGTGTGTTCTCAGCATGTGCCATTGTCTTAAATCATTTGCTCAGCTTTTGCATGCTGCTGTGAAGTCAGACTGCCTGAGGGGCTGCTGGGTGTTCCAGCTACAATATTTATGGGTTTCAATGTGAAGCAGCCGTGTAGACGCATGGCTGAGATGCGCCCGTCCCAGTGCAGTCACAGAGCCGTTCTGTTCCAGGCTCCATTCATGTGCAAGGAGCTCACAGCCATAGTGTGTAGTGGTGGTGTAGAGAAGAGGCACAGGAGAATAATGTGGCCCTGTATGTATCGAATCAAAGGGCAGATGACGGAGATAACACACCCTAAATAGCTGTGCTCGGGCTCTGCTTTTTGAGTGGGGCTGTTGAATAATGCACATTGTTGAGTGGGTGGTGTGTGTCTCTCTCTGCATGTGTCTGAGCTCTTTTTATCCCATGTAGGAGATGCACAAAATTTGTAGTCATCCTCCATGTATTCTTACCTACGGATGTTTCAGTTTCACATATGGTCACCGTTTTGAATTTTGGACACTTTAAGAAATGGGCCTAAAGTAATCGTGAATGATGGATTTAAATGTTTGCATCTGCAAAAAAGATGATGTGATTAAAGAAGAGCGAAGGCGTTGAGTTTATCATGTGTGTCTTTGTTTTTCCATAGCATTAATTCCTAAATCTTGGTTAGTCATCAGTTACATCCAGCTTTCTTCAGTAGATATGTTCTAATGAGCCTGTATCATTTTTTCATTGTGATTCCCAATTTGTTAATTTGGTTTGGATTTCACAGCTTTCGTAGCCGCCTGTGCGTTTCCCTTGCATTAATGTCACTCCAGTTTTCCCAAGGCTTGTGATAGGGGGGGGGGGTTACAGATGATATTCAGGGTGTTTAATATTGGTTTTATTTACCAGCATCCATGTTCAAGCTGTAGACAATCTTGTACAATTGTGGGTCCTTAAGAAGTAAATCAATGTTTGCTCATTTCAAACCTTTACAGCAGTTGTAAGGCAAGTTTTGATTGGAAATTAAGATTCATAATGAATGTGTGGCAACTTTCTGTTGAGTGACGATTGTTTTGCATCCAGATGAAACAAAATGCCAAGGATTAAAAGAGAGTAAAAGAAAAGCTTAAACACTTTATTGAGTCTGGATCAGGCTTGTTTAGGGCTGGTGCGGGTCATCCATCCCATGTCGTCTGAATTTGGTGATTTTCACAGAATCATTACATTTAACTCCAACATTACCAGTCATGTAAGTGTCATGTGACACGTGTGTGTTACCCTTATTTTTTGTAATGAAAGAACAGAGTACATCACATGTGAAACTGGCTGTATTAACAACATGTATTCAGTCACCATTGAATAATGCTTAACAATAAAATAAATTAAAATAATAATTTACCTTGAAGCAGCCATTTCACACAATAAATATACATTACAAAGACCTTGTGTACTTGTGGTTTTGAGAGTATAAATGTTTAACAAGGATTATGGTGTTGAGTCTTTTGGCAGATGATTTCCCATAAGCAGCTACTTCTGAACATGTAACGTGATTGCAACTGAAAAATGTTCAGGTTTTTTAGAAGTGCTAAAAGTGCCAGATGAGTGACACAACAGCATGTTCTACTAACATGAGAAATGTTATCATTGCAAAATCTGTAGGTTTTTGGGATTGTTCAGTTTACAGATCACCAACTGAGTCTGTAAGAAAAGTATGAGTAGGTGATTTCAGTCAGTAGCTGATCGATTGAAACACCCTCTACTCTGAGTTATATTGGACTGTGTTTGGCATGGCTGTCCAAATCAGTAATGCCCCCATCACATGTTAAACACTTCCACTTAAATAATTAAGAAAGTCAAAGTACATACCCTATTACACAAGGGGTTAAAATAAACACATACGCAAGCATGACATGCATTATAATTAACCTTCTCTAGGTGTTTCCGTGCAATAAATTACAGCAAATATTGATTTAATATAGCGTGTGAATTTTATAGCAGAAAGAATTGTGACACACCTTGAAATTGCAGAAATATGGATGAATGTGGATGTAATGAATCAAGACCTCTAAATAACTTTGATGCCACGTTGATAAATATTGCATCTAGCTCACCTCTGAATATTCTAATAATTCACAGAACCCTAAGATTTCTAGGACACTAAATTAGGTGATTTAATTTTTTATTTGATTATGAAGATAAACAAAGTTGCAACATTAATATAGAAATTAGCACAAAGATGGACACATTCAATAGTTCTCTGTCCTTCCTTGACTACATAGGTTGTATTCACCATGTACACTATATGGACAAAAGCATTTGGCCACCTGACCATTACACCAACAGGGACTGTAATGACATGGTGTTCAAATACATACACTTCAGTATGGAGTTGGTCCCCCTTTTGCAGCTATAACAGCTTCTACTCTTCTTGGAAGGCTGTCCACAAGATTTTGGAGAGTTTTTGTTCCCATTCATTCTGTAGAGCATTCATGAGGTCAGGCACTGATGTTTGATGAGAAGGCTTGGATCGCAATCTCTGTTCTGATGTTCGAACGAACTCATCAGACCTTGTCTTTATAGTCCTTACTTTGTGCACTGGGGCACAGTCATGTTGGAACAGAAACAGAACAGTTGGACCTTCCCCGAACTGTTACCACAAAGTTGGAAGCACAGCATTGTCCAAAATGTCTTGGTATGCCGAAGCATTAAGATTGCCCTTCACTGGAGATAAGGGGCCAAGCCCAAACCCTGACAAACAGC
>JABJVR010008227.1:0-10821 GCA_025773905.1 Chitala chitala | reverse complement strand
GGGTGGGGGTGGGAGGTTGGTAGAGAGAGATGGAGTCATGTCCTGCTGTGTTGTACAGGCTTCGTTTAACAAGCAGCTGAAGTAGCTGAGAGCTTCCACAGAAGTGCTGCGCCGGTTCTGCTCCTCTCAGTTGGTCACTCACTTAGTTTCACAGAGCCATCCATGCCCAGCAGGATGTTGTCACTTTTGATGTCTCTGTGAATAACCTGGTTGGAGTGCAGGAAGTCCAGAGCCTGTAGGCACTGCGAGACACAGAAGTGCAACATAAGGTCAAAGCTGCAGTGAAGTTCTCCAAGCCAGCAGAGCCTGGGGATACACAGCAAGTGCACCTTTCTAATTTCCTGTTGGCTGGAGTAAAAGCAGAGCAGAAGGTTCTGCTTTTAATCCAGCAAATTCATCTGGAAGGACATGGGCATGGGTTTACCCTTCAACCACACAGCTTAGCTATATGCATTTCCTTCCAGCGCTTTAACTGGCATTCCTCCTGACATGAGGCCATCCACACCCAGAATGTTTGCAGTAGCCATCTTGCACAGTTAATGCTGTCTCAGAAAGCATGCTATGTAGAACCTCACACAAGTTAATAGCCTGCAGTGTCCTCAAAAGTGATAGGGTGGTTGGCTGTGGGCTGGATGTGAGTTCTTTGGAAACTGCTCACTGAGGTAATGAAGGCACGGACAATTGAACGCAGTGCACCCCCACAGGCAGCTCCACCCGTACCTCTCGGCAGACAGCAGCAATCTGACCCTCATCCATGCACGTCTCGGTCACTACGTCGGTCAGGGAGCCTCCAGCCAGGTACTCCATCACCACCCAGAGCTCGTCCCCCACCAGGTAGCTGTGGGCCGTCGCAACAATCGATGAGTGAGTAGAGAGTCACTCTGCACGCCTGGCTGCTGCTTAGCGTGTACAGGTGACACACGTGCAGAGCATTGGGGGGCAGCTGTCCACGACAGAAAATTAAAGGCTGCCCTTCTGCAGCCATGGCAGCAAGTGCTTATAATGTGCTGCTGAGAACCTCTCCTGGGTCCACGATAAAACCATACTGTTAATCCTGACATTACCTCACCCCAACACGGTTGCCACTAATAGGTTCTTAATTAGGATAGCATAGTGGTTTTATTGATTAATTAAAGGCATATACTTACATTTGGCCATTTAACTTAGTACTTACAGTAACTTTTATTTAAAGTGCGGCATTAACATTTTAGCCATTTTAGCCCTTCAGTGTAAACCAGTCAACACATGGCATATAGTGGGGTTCAGTCTGGATGGGACGCCAGGCCAACACAGCAAAAACACACACTTGGGGTGATTTAGAGTTTCTAAATCCACCTAAATTGCATGTCTGAAGACTGTAGGAGGGAATCGGAACACTGGGAACAAAAAGTCCAGTTACACCCCCTCAGTGAGTAGGTCTCCATACTGCATACACGTGTGTGCAGCGTGCGGACACACCTGTCCAAGTAGTTGACGATGTTGGGGTTCTTGTTTTCCCTCATCACCAGGATCTCGTTGATGATCAGCTCCTTCTTGGGCTGCTGCTGCAAGTTCATCTGCTTGATGGCCACCTGCAGCAGAGAGACAACCGCAATACAGCGTGAGGCACGAGTTGAAAGCTCAGCGTCACGGTGGGCGAGGCCCTCCGCCAGACACGGCACTGACAAGACGTTGGATCCCAACACACACCTCCCATGACCCCCGGGGCAGGAGCCGCATTTCATTCCGCATTATCATTTGCACCATCCTGCTCTTTCCACCAGTAATTAATTTAATTGTGATCTTACCTCCTGACCCGTGGCAATGTCAATCGCAGTATAAACAGTTCCTGATGCTCTACAGGGATAAAACAGTAAATTATTATTCAGCTTTAGATATTTATAGAAAAAAAACATGCACATATAAAGGCTACTAGTGCAGTGCTACAAAATGTCTTCATATGATTTTGCAGACTAATCTGACTGAATAAATAAGGCTTGAGGAAAAACCATTAATGGTGTCACTAGGTGGCAGTATTGCTCAATACAGGTTTGGGTGCTCTGATGCCAGGGAACTGATGCCGGCCTCTCTGTTTATGTGACAAAAGCAGCAGTAAGCTGTATACTGAGGTGACGAGCGTAATGAAGACAGCTGGTGGGCTATATCCAGATTCTCAGAGTAACGCAGGCCAGAAGCCCAGAACGAGAATGAGAAACGAGCTGCTGAGCTAATCCTGTGGGCTACTGGACCTTTGCTTGAGTCAACATAAAGGGCTGAGGCAGCACAAACAAGGGCCCAAGTGCTTCTTTATACCTGCAAAGCACAAACTGAGGTGATCCTTTGAAAGCGTCCCCCCACCTCTCTCCACACACACCTCCTCCCTCCACACACCACTGTGATCGGCTGCTTCTCTTTCCACTGTCATCGCAAACCTCTGAGTCAGCCCAGCGTACCGGGCATCTCCAGAACTTCGCAACAGCCTGCTTCAGACGTTTGCTTTTGCTCTGTAAACTCCCGCATAGTTTCCCTGGCTACGGTGGTGTACAATTTCCCTCCTTGGCAGTTGCAGTGCTGCCTCTGAGGTTTCCACAGCGACTGATAAAATGACTGCAGGAATGGTTGCCGTTACTCGTGCAGGTCAGAACCAGCTTCACTGTCTACTGAGATGTTGCTTAGCATGGTTCTCCTCACCACCATAAACCTGTTCACACCTCTATGTAGAAGCTGTAAAATTTCCTAAATAAACACTTTGATATCACACAATTGCTTTCGTCATGTACTTCTGGTTCATATTTAATAACTTTGTTAGGATACGGTTCAAGTTTAACAGCAGCATATAACTAAAAACTAAGTAGGAGAACAACCCCAATACTGTGAAAATTTGAAATAAATCAAACTTGTTGACAAAACTGGACAATGGGAGAGCTTTTTCATGTAGCTTATCCTGACTTTCAAAAGCCATTCACTAAGGTGCCATATGAAAGATTAATCAGAAACCTAAAGACACCTGGAATTCAAGACAGCATTAAGTGACTAGACACAGAACAGAGAAACACGTGACTTTAGGAGGCCCAGCATCCCATTGAGCCGGTGTAACAAAACAGGGATCTGACAGCTGTCCTGAGACAGCTCCTGTTATGACTACCCATAAACTGTACAACCTAGCTGGCATCACAAAAATATTAATGACTCCAAAAGATACACAACTAAATAACCTTTCTGTGTGGCAAGTGATATTTATCAAGGATAAACAGCTTGTTCAGAAAACTAAATTACACAATGCACTACTTATAATACCACGTAAAGCTGCAAACATCTTACTTCCAAAGAATCTACTGGCTTTATATGGAGCCCAGCAAAGGTAGAAGGAGAATGATTCCCAGCCTGTAAGGGTGTCCATACAAGGTTATGTCATAAACTGTTAGCATCTCTAATGTTGTGTGAAGAAGACTGAGAGGTTCACCATGAGCCAAGTGTAGACAACCTTGTGGGGTACAGATAAGGTCAAAGTGTTACATTAATGTTAGTGAAATAAAAACCAGCAACTGAAAGCTAATAAATGACAAGTTAAATTCAAAGAAGGAAAGCATCTCCCCCGACAGAGGGCGGTCAGGATGTGGACAATGTTCCTTAGTGCAGACCATATTCTTCACACTTATTCAAGTTGCTAAATTCATTATTACAAGGTGAAGTTTTTGTGTTTCCAAAGTACCAAACTGACTAAATGATTTCCTTTTGCATGTAAACAGTATTTATTGTTCTTACATTGTAATGAATGTTGACTGTAATGTACACTAATGTACCCTAATCACTGTGAATCCATACTGTTGAAATAAATTTCTGTCCATTCTTTTTGTGGTGACTACCAGGAACCCATGTACAGGTGAGTGATCATGCAAAATTGGCCAGTCAGAGACTAAAATTACAGTAAAAGTTACATATAAAAACCAGAAACTGTAAAATACTTTTACAATGTGTCAGGTGTATTTCTGTTGAATTTTAACACAACAGTGACATTTTAAAATCAAATTGAAATCAATTTTTTTTACTTAAACATATAGGTACCACAACAAAAATTTCAAATAAGTAACATGGCATGAATTTGTTAGTCAAATTTAAAGAGAAAATCCAATAGCTGCTGGACTGTGCTGTCTGATCATGCATGTCACAAGTGTTTGGCCTAGCAGTGTGCCCGTAAACAGAGACATAAATTTTAAGCCACTGGAAATGCAGCGAGGTTAAACGATTGCTTCCAGCATGGAGCAGACTCCACCTCAGGGTGGAGATGTGCATGGTCGCTGCGGGAGACTAGCACGCTCAATCTGCTCCCTGCTCACCTGCTGTCTTGTGGAACAGAAATTTTTAAAATGCTGTTGGACTAACAGGTCTGACAAAATCGCCTTGCCCTGCCTTTAATGCACTGCTCGCCCACTCAGCTGCTGTATATTTCTTTTTTAATGGATAAGGGGAAGCTGACAGGCTCCACCAATCTATGCCACTGAAGCTAAAGCCATGATGAATAATGAAAGAGCGCTAGCCGATAAAGATCTGACTGAAAGGCTCCTGGCCCAGTGTGTGCTCCTGAAAGGACACATAGTGCTGGAACAACCAGCAAAGATCCATGTACATAGGACAGCTTTGAAGTCTGTTAGAAGAGCCCAACCTGACATTCACTGATCCTCCAGTGAGAGGAGCCCAGCCTGATGTCCCCTGATCCTCCTGTTAGAGGAGCCCAGCCTGAGGTCCCCTGATCCTCCTGTGAGAGGAGCCCAGCCTGATATCCCCTGATCCTCCCGTGAGAGGAGCCCAGCCTGATGTCCCCCGATCCTCCTGTGAGAGAAGCCCAGCCTGATGTCCCCTGATCCTCCTGTTAGAGGAGCCCAGCCTGAGGTTCCCTGATCCTCCTGTGAGAGGAGCCCAGCCTGAGGTTCCCCGATCCTCCTGTGAGAGGAGCCACTAATAGGCCTACTCACTTCCTGTGCTGTGTTTTCACAACAGCTGTTGTGCTTTTGTTGATCTTTCTCCTGTTTCTCCCTCACAGCTCAAGGGAGACTGCCAAGTTCTGACACACTGCACATGTCAGTGGGTTTCATTTGAACTTTATATATTTAAAACATGACCTCGTTGTTATAAAAAGATAAACGTTTATTTACGATGATTATTTAAAGGACAACTATGCTGAAAGATTAAACAAAGGTAAGAACCAGCTAATGAGTCTCGATTTCAAAGGCATTACTTATAGTTGTATCACTTTTGCATAACAAACAAGGTAAACAGAGGGAACTCAGAACTTCAAAGAGTGCCGGTTTGCTTCAGAGGCAGGTTGGCTGAAAGCTCCAAAAACCAGATCTGAGGAGCGACCCTGCTGTTAGAGTGAAACTCAAACCAGACTTGGCTCAGACATGAAGGCTGGCCTGATTTAGTGCCGCCTCACATCACACTTGGATAAGGTTTTGTCTCTTCCTCTCTGTTTCTCTTCATCAACCTGCTCCCTCTTCCTCCCTCAATGGGTATGGAGACTTTTTTTTTTTTCCTAGAAATGTCCCACCATCTTGGAGGTTCCAAGAGGTCGGCCACTTACCCTTGTCCTATTTTTTCAAATCGCGTGTACTTCTTTTTCGGGTCCCCCACGCTCACAATGCTTCCTGGAACAGAGGAAGGAGATGCCAGGCGGCCAATCAGACGCGTCACCGAGGGTTCATCTCTGGAGGGTATCAGCCACCTGTCACCTGCTGTACCACCTGTGACCCGGACCTCAGAGGATTTCCCCTGTTCTTGAAACCCCACTGAAATGAGCTTAGACAGTGCTAGAGAACAGGAACTGGCCATTCAATGCCATCGGTGGACACATCAAGGACGTGTGACTGATGTAAAATTCAGCTGATACTTAAACAGTTGCTACTTTAGGATACCATGAAATCATGCAGTCTGACGTGACATGGTCATGTAACACTGTAAATTCCCCAGAAGCCACAAATTCAAAGGAGATATCCTTCTGCCATATGGTCATGAGGGTGAGTCACTTGGCTTACTGGAATGTCTCCACAGGTAATTTTTCTCAATGCCTTCCTCAAGATTCATTTGTAGCTCTTGGCAAAGTTGCATCACACAGATACAACTATAGAACTGAACTGATCAAATTATCGTAGTTTAATGATAAACAAGACTGAACATCATGTTATAGGTGTGCACTCTTGATTGAAAAATCACACGTTTTCACTTGGATTCTCACAGCTTGACAGTATTTCGTACTACATTCAATTTAAAAAAATTATTATATATAAGTCTGGAAGGCATACTCAGCCGCTCCAGGATCTCCTCATCTGTCATCTTGGACTTCTTCCTCTGGCGGTCGGTGTGGCGGTACAAGCTGCGGGAGGTGTTCTCTGTGACCTGTGACTCAGGAGGAGTAGTGACCTCCTTCATGGGGGCAGCGGGTGCCGCTGGCTCTATCACGGACCGCGTGTAGATCTGAGAGAGAGAATGACAGCCCTGTCTGTAAAGATGAAGCTATCTGGCTTATTCGGTGAAGAACTTCGTGACAAAATAAGACAAGGAACCATCCCAAAGGCTGCATGTACTAATACCAAAATGGAATCTGTTGTTGTACCCTTGACAAAAGAACAAAACCTCTCCGGTAACGTAATAACGTCCACTGGGATACATTAATAAAATAGCAAAGACTGTTTGAGAAAACGAAACTGCTGTGGTATAAATTAGAAACCAGATACAGCCCACATTCGGCCTCAGAATTTTTCTCATTCCTGACACTATTCTTTCCCACCACATATCTGGACTTGTAACTCGAGCAGAACATAAAAAATTAACACGAAGGAGAAATTAACACGAAAGAGTCTAGGCTTTTCTTGGACTACCCTTCATCTTGCAAGTGACTTGTACATCAGTGAGAGACATTACCCTGCTTATGAGATGTTAGCTAAGCATATTCTGAAGACAAATATGACAATTACTAAAGCAGACCAAACTGGAGAGACTAGCTGAAGAGCAAGATGGAGCTCATCTGGGCAGCAACCTGAACACTCCTTACTGATTTGGTGTGCTCCGGCCGAGGGGCAATGACCGGGGGCAATTCATTGTCGTCGTCATCATCTTCCTCTTCCTCGTCATCATCTTCCTCCTCCGATACAGGGGGAGCTAGCGGAGGCTCAGACGCCGTCTTTGTACCCTGTAGGACACAATTCATGACGTTCACCTTTAAACATTTTCTTACGGAGTGATATGAAGCGCAGCGTTTGGCCATTTAATTTGATGGCACACGGCTCCTTTGTCTGCACTTCACATAAACAGAAGTGAGGCAGAAAACACTAAAGGGAGAGACCAGAATTTAAATGAGGAAGTTCTGCGTTTGAGAGTATTAGCAGAAACTGCTAAGAGCACAATATGATGTAGAAGGTGTGAACACGTGAAGGTGGTGATTTTGAGTAGCAGCCATAGCAGAAGAAAACACATTTGCAGTAGTACAGCTATACAAAGACTCCACAGAACAGAAATACAAACCTTTAGTTATCATACACTTTGTGTTTCAGTGTAGCTGAACCGCTACAATACCAGACTTGTACAATTTTAAGTAACATTTTGACATCGTCAACTTAATTGTTCAGTTTCTTGTTCTATAAAAACCCAGATCTGTAACTGGTGTCTACTCTCTTCATAAGAATATGTGCAAACTAGCAGCATTATTATACATGCAAACTGGAGGCCCTTACAGATGATCACTATCTTTCCATCACTTTAGGTGATTGTCAGTTTTCAAAACAGTAATGAACTTCACTATTGAGACTCATTAAAGTTCTGAGTGAAACTCTCAATGAAGAGTAACAACCAAACCTACAAAATGACTAAAGTTTTTACTGAAATATTAGCTATCCATTGAGAACACTAACACATCTGACACACTGAGGTTCATACCATTCGGCTGGCCATATAGCAAACACAAACATTGTGTTACGGTCTCACTACAGAACCTTCCTTTCATTTTCACCCATCCTCTGTCAGATCACAGACAGTGCATGTGATACAGCTGAAGATGGCAGAAAACAGATATCCAGCTCCTGATGTCTCAGTCCCCCCCATACATAATTCACACATTAACCTTGCACTGTCCCACCTCAGAATCAACACACTGAAGGTGAAGTGTTTTGTTACTTAAACAAACTTGTCCCGAATATTCACTGCCCTCAGTTTAATTCTACTGTTTCAGAAAACCTCATGTCCTTTTCAGAACAGCCTGCTTAGGCTCCTTCGTGAAAAACCTAGTATACGGGTAATCATGGGTAATTATTTAACCAAGTAGGAAAATTTAACCAAGTAGGAAAATTTTGGTCAGCTGCCCTGTTCAGTTCTATTCTGGAAAGGTAAAATGCAATGACATAACATTTCCACTGGTGAAGATGTAATGGAAACTGGGCACAGTCAGCGTGAGTGCACTGCTGTGTATCAATTCTTTGGCTTTCAGATGCATGTTCAACTTAATCTGTATCATTAAATTTTCAAGCAGGGCCTCTGCAGGCCAAACATTGTACCATGATATCTCCAGAAAATTCTTTGAGGACCACAGAAGCAAGAACTTCCTTCATTGTGACTTTCCCATGCCCACATGCCCCCATATCTTAATTCCCAGAATGCACCTGTGCTTTGATCTCCCTCTGCTGTACACAGTGCGGTCTTCATGCAGCTGCCATCACTCCTCAACCAAACACAACCAGCAGGTGAAGCACAGAAGCCTTTGCAGAACCACTGCCATTTATGACTGGACCCTAGAAGCTCTCATGAGCAAACAAGGACTTTCCAACTGCACAAGAAACCTAGTGCCTCAATGGGAGCAACAATTATGTTGAATAGGATCATTCTCCTGACAAATGACAGAAGTAATGAATGTATGGATTAGATGTTACTTTACACAAATGTCTCTCCTAATATTAAAGCCTGCTAACCCAGTAATTAGCTTACATCGCTTCCAATTAAGAGTCCAATTATAGCTAGAAAAGTTGAATAAACAGTAAATTGAGTATTTAGACTTATACCCACAACAGTGCTGATGCAAAACCATGGATAAACATAGTCAAATGTGCCTTACAGTAAAAAACTGCAATATTCAAATTAGGTGCTTCCTACCTTACAGAAAATGTCACTAAGGCTGGGTCCATTATCACTCCCTATTCACTCAATCCCCACTATATAGTGTGCTCACCTAGCAAAGTAACATTCGGACACTACCACACAGAAAAATTTTCTGCACCACTGATTACATCATTATCACATAAATAAAACCTATTGAATGAATAGTGGTGAAAAATAAAATACGAAAGCCGGCATCTGTCAATTGTCCCTTGATAAATAAATTATAAATTTCTATGCTGCTTATCACACAGAAATGTCATTTAATTTACTTATGTTAAACATTGGTCCACCTTGATTTAGCTTAGCTAGTAGAGCAATGACATATACTGTACAAAAGAAGGCTAACTAATGTTAGCCGACCATGATATGTGTACTGTACATGAGCATACAACTTATTTGAAACATATTACTAAAACCTGGCTCCATTCTGCTCTCCTCCTGCCTCTCTGCCATTTTATAACATAATGCATTATGGTTTATAGCGGTAAGTTACTGACCATCAATTGTACACTACTTTTAATGTTGCATTGTGGGACACTTTGAGTGCACTATATAATGGATAGAGTTGCACACTCAACATTTGGTCACCACTACAAAAGGGCGCACACACTATACAGTGAGTACTAAGATGATGTGACAAAGAATTAGTGTTATTTTGACTACAGATGCGACACCTAGCAGACTCAGTTTAGCGAAAGTCTGTTTCTTTCCAGGATTTGGCTTCACCAAGTGTAACAGGAGGCGTGCCAATTTCAGCAAAGGAACCCATGAGGTGACACAGCTGGCATACGTTCGTGCCAAAGTACCAATCAAGTGATCGCAGTAATAAAGCAGCCAACAGATGAGCTGATGTCCCAGCGCAGAAATTAAAGTAGTATACTTGCTTCTTCCATCTGATGTCAAGTTAGTTGAGCAACATTATCGGTTCACCCGTTTCCTGCAATATGTTACCACAATGGTCTAATTATCTAATATCTAAAGCAAATAACTGTTTCACATAATCACATAACACTGAACAAAGGCATTTATCAATAACCTTTATGAGACACCATAATGAAGTCATTTAATAATTTGTCTGCTCTTGTGGGTCCAGGGAAAATATTTGGAAAACAATTTTAAAATGAACAGAACATAATTCTATTTATCCCTGAAGTATTGAAAACAGCCAACTTGTAGTTTGTAATTTGGCCTTCCACAGAAAAGGGAAGCATCTAAAGCCTTTGCATATTTAAAGATAATGAAAATGTATTCAGCTCTTTTTTAAAACAACTACTGTTGAGATTTTAAACAACTGCAAAACTTCAACAGCCCGAATACAGAACCAAAATCCAGCTACAATCATCTCGGGACTACAATGTTCAGCAAAAATGCATGTCCAGAGTCGGGAACACATCAGGGTCTGGTGCGGTATCTCAACTGAGCTTCTATAAAGAGATGTACAAAGTTTGTGTGTCATTACCTGGTCAAATAAAGCGCTGCAGGTTCTAAGGCTGACCGGTGGTCCGGAGGACAGGAGACGGTTCTGAATGTGAGGGTCGAAAATGGCATGATTTACTCAACAAAGACCGACAGCAACACACACAAGAAAATTGAACTGCGGGGACCACAGTGTCCATGAGCCGGCGCCGGGGGGGCGGGGGGGGGGGGGGGGGGGGGGGGGGGGGGGGGGGGGGGGGGGGGGGGGGGGGGGGGGGGGGGGGG
>JABJVR010008226.1:0-10821 GCA_025773905.1 Chitala chitala | reverse complement strand
GCTCTAACTAGATGTGTAGATGATCTAACTAGATGCGTAGAGGCTCTAACTAGATGTGTAGATGATCTAACTAGATGCGTAGAGGCTCTAACTAGATGTGTAGATGATCTAACTAGATGCGTAGAGGCTCTAACTAGATGTGTAGATGATCTAACTAGATGCGTAGAGGCTCTAACTAGATGTGTAGATGATCTAACTAGATGTGTAGAGGCTCTAACTAGATGTGTAGATGATCTAACTAGATGCGTAGATGATCTAACTAAATGCATAGAGGCTGTAACTAAATGCGTCGAGCCTCTAACTAGATGTGTAGAGGCTCTAACTAGATGTGTAGAGGCTGTAACTAAATGCGTCAAGCCTCTAACTAGATGTGTAGAGGCTCTAACTAGATGTGTACATGCATAGATGCTCTAACTAGATGTGTAGATGTGTAGAGGCTCTAACTAGATGTGTAGAGGCTCTAACTAGATGTGTACATGCATAGATGCTCTAACTAGATGTGTAGATGCTTTACCTAGTATATGGATCTCTGTCTGGTAAGCACTATTATGGAGAAACAAAGGCAGACAACTGTCAGGTTAGTAGTGAGTAGGATGTTACATTTCTTCCTTCTGTCACACTTAGTGAAGCCATTAATGTCACATCATTTACTTATGTCATGTAATTTTATTGATACTAAAAGTTAGGCCTAATATCAAAAACATAGGCTAATAACTCGGCTGCATAATTCTAAACCTCATTAATCAAACAGAGGCCTACTCCTACATCTGGAGCACAGATGGACTCTATATTGCCGCATAGGTTGACAGTCTCCATTATTAACTTTCTATTTTATAACATTACTATGTTCACGTGGGGCTGGGCAGCCAGTTAACTGTGGGCCCCCAGAGGTCTTTTTCTCCACACTGTGGAGTTTTTGGTTCCTCTCCTCTGTTTCTTTAACGTTAAGGTTAACTTCAATCCTCCACCAGCTGATAATTCTTTGTAAAGCACGTTGAGGTGCTAATTAAAAATAAACTGAACTGAACCTGATTTATTTTTCAACATCCAAAAGAAATCTACTTAATACTGTATTCTGTTGTGACAATGACACTATTAACAACATTCAAATAGCTTAGCACTAAACAATGCAAGTGTTCAAAAAGGAACCTGACAATCCAGTTCTTAATATTTATGTTGGGTTTATATTTATTTATTATGTCTTCATTTATTTATACTGTAAACATCATTACATTGATATTTTTTAACTTGCATTCTAGGAACTGCGTATTTGTTATGAAAAGTTTATACCTGTCATGATTGGCACTAAAACAGAGGGAAACAAGACAGAAACACTGAAAAAACACACATCAAACCAACACAAAAACAACCAAGGAAAAAAGAAAAACCTGCAAAAATAAACACAGAACAGAGAACACTAAATGCTACACAGAAAGCACCGCTAGACCAGCCAAATCAGTTCAAAACCTGGCACCCAAAAGTGAAAACCCAGACTTATATGGTGGGAAAACAGGACATAACTAAAAGATGAAAACACTCAGGCAAAATAGAGCGAGAGAAGAAAGGGAGCGTGACCACACACAACAAGCACCTCCATGCAGAACATGACTATACATTACACATTTGCAAAGTTTTGAAAAAAGCATAACCTGCATTACAAATGAATCTTCACTTACTAATATTTGTACTGGTAAATCTACATAAAAACTTCAAGGGTTCTGAAAAACACTTTAAAATTTACCCCAAAAAATCAAGTTATTATGAAAATTCCAAGTGTTCTCAAAAACAATGCCAATGGGGTATCACGTGTAAACAGACATCAGACCGACTTTCTGTCCTCTCCACTCAGGTTCAGTTTCAATATAAAGCAGCCATCATGCCATTTCCACAGCAATGACTTTGTTCCATACAACATTCTTAAAGAACCGTTTAAACCAATTTATGCATAATCCTTTGTAGTAAACTGGTTAACAGCGGTAGAGACAGCATACAGTTAGACATATCCATTTACACACACACACACACACACACACACACACACACACACGGAAAAGGTATCAGTGGCCATTGAATTTTGTCAACCCAAACACACTCTTTTTCTAAACTTCTTTGTACACTCTTTTATCCAAATTATTACTGCTATGTCTTGTAGACCTCTGTAGAAATGCATTTAAATTTGTAAAATTATTTAGGGTTGAATTCTACTTGACAGGTAGCAGGGAAGAGCTACAACAACTTTTCATTATACGTTCCTGGATTCTGTAATGTCAGTAAAATAAAACGCTTAATGACCTTGACCTTCTGTTACGTGTTTTTCTGTTGCATACCGCTCCACGGCATACCAAATAAACGCAGCTACTGAGGTAATGACGTCCTTACCCCCGTGTCCATGAGTGCCCCACACTGACAGGCTCCTTTACCTGCCGTTACTGTACACGACACCCTACATGAGCCCCCTTTTGTCCTGCCACTCTTCACTTCACTGGGAAGGTCACTCACTGCTTTTGTCACTTGGTGTAACTCCTGTGTGGCTGCTGGTCTGAGGTAAACAGCAGCTCACTGACACTGACAACCTTACATTCTGTTGACCCACTTACTGTGCCCACGGCAATGGACAATATTGGCTAAGTTCTGCCAACAACACAGAGGGCAACACGCATAGCTGTCAGTAAGCCCTACACTAGGCTCTAGGCACCCCGTGACCCTGTGCAGGATAAGCGGTATGCAAAATGGACATTTAGTAGTACTAGTAATAATAATAATAATAACAATAATGATAAACAAATAATAATATCAACTTACAATGAATAACAGTACAGGGTAACAAACAAGGTGAAACAGTATCAGAGAATCTAACTGACAATAAGTGCTGTCCTATCATCAAAGTGCACACGATTCAGTCAAGCACTTGTCATTCAAGTAAAGGGAAAGGATAAACATATGAAATGTAAGTTATTACATACTAAAAAACACAAACAAACAAGAAGCCATGGACACTAAAAATAAAAAATTGCAACTGATCTGGCAAGCTATATAGTTTCTTCTCGTAGGCACAGAAAATTTTTTACTATCTTAGGAAACAAAAGCAGGATGTAAGAATAGAATGTCAATTTTATTTACAAGAAAATTATACAATCAGGCCAGTTGTTTTCTCCTCACTAAAAGATAATTGCCCATGGGAAATACTGTCCCAGGACTGGGTGTAACATTGTACACAATAACTCATTAGCAGGTGGACTACAGCCTGAGCCCACGGGGACCTGTTCCTACAAGGGTCCCAAGCAACATCCACCACCCTTTATTTTTGGGCTGATTTTGATGCTCCCCACCTTCTGAAGACAGGCTGTGTGACACAAAGTGGGGGGGGATTTGTTAATCCACCCATGGACTTCAGTACATAAAAATATTCTGTTTTGCTAGTGGTTATTTAGCATATCACCCAGGCAGATGGTCTAAAGGAAATTCAAAGTGATTCATCCAAATACCAAAGAAAAACGAAGTGTGCTATCTCAGCCCATTGGAATGATGCTTATAAGGCGTTCGTCTGAGAGAGCGGAAATACCAACAGCCTTCACGCCCTTCAGATCAGGACAGTAATTTAGCAGGTGCAGGACAGCCTACAGAGAAACTGAGACCTGCCAAGAAGTCCTGGCGCATATCTACACCTTCACACCACTTAGGCGTATGATAAATGACAGAGCATAAGAAAGCTCCGTGTGGTCCAGTACACGCGTATTCGGAGTGACACAACACGGGTTATTTCCAAAAGTCACGTATTTAAAAATAAAACTAGAGGAAACTGCTGGACTCTACACGCCTGATGTGAAGATCCTGTCTTTGCTTAACAGATCCAGATAATCACACCTGACGCGTATTTGAGCTCGAAAATAACCATTATACAATCCGCCGTAAACAAACTTTGTTTAAATTGTAATTTCAATAGCAGTAAATTATTAATACTAAAAAAAGCAGATATTCGAGGAATGTAACATCAGCGACGACTATCTGGAAATTCATCAGAGCATATTAGTCTCAGAATGGATGGATACGGTCAAGTGAAAATGTTTAACTTCGGCCAGTTCTGACACAAGACACAGTGTAACCGGGACTGTCTGGTAGCACATGGTCCACCAGCATCATCATGCAGTATCATCATGCTCATAGACACTGTAACCTCGTGGGCACAGAGAGGAGTCACGGTGCCTTTACCTGTACCTTTAACTTTAACTTACCTGAGTCTCAGGTTGGCCATAAAGTCATCCAAGGAGACGTTGTCAAGAAGTACAAAATCAGCCTTTCCAAATTCTAAACTCTCGTGTTCTGCCATGGTGTGTCTTAAATTTAGGGTTTTCTACCAAAAACAAGAATAACTGGTCTTCTGCAATCAGAAAACAAAATCTTTTTCAAGCATAAAAAATATTTAGTAATTTAGAAAAAAACTGATGGAAGTTATCATTGCTCCCATAAACACAATGATACGTGACAATTTTTTTAACTCGCAGAAATTATCCAAAAATTAATATTATTTGCATTTCAGTACAATTCTGTTTAAATATTAACGGTGACAGAAAACACTATCCTACACGATAGGAATTGATTACTTCGGATCCGTCTTTCAGATCAGCCGAGTTCACTCAGGTCTTTGAAAATAGTTCTATATATGGACCACGAATGCCTTTTCTTTTTTTTTGTCCAAGTGTTGTTTTCCCTCGTTTTCCCGTTATTCCGCAATGGTAATGTCCAATGTTACCTCCTCTTGCAGCTCTTTCTGACGCCTTTAGTTGTAACAACAGGGTGCTGGGAGTTCAGCTTTCTACTGGGACAGCAAACGCCCCACCTCACCTGGGTAAGATGGGGACAGGCGGAGACGCTCGCTCCTACCGTACCTCTTAGAATAGCCGTACCCACGCGTAGACCTTACCGACAGAACTCCATAAATTTCTGCCGTACCTCTTAGAATAGGCGTAGCCTCTCATAGACCTTACAGACTGAATGCGATAAAATCTTACCGTAACTCTTACAATAGCCGTAGCCGTTCATAAACCTTACCGGCGGAACGGAGTAATCAACCTGTAGCTTTCACTCCTATTCACAGTAGGCTGTATTAATCGTACGTCACTCAGACTCATAAAATGTGTAAGTTGGAATTGTTAAAATAATGTTACATTTTAATTGTTTTATACATATCCAGAGTACATCTAAAACTTCTCAGGATTTGCTCGTGTTTATAATGGAATTTAACCCTAATTGGACTCAAAAATACAGAACATGAAAATGTGTAGGATCTGCCGCCATCTAACGTAAATCCACAACATTGATGCATTCGGTTTATCAACGAGAGAACAAAGCACAATAAACTTTTTATTTGCGTATTACACTGTATATTACACTGAAGAAATAATTTTTCGGACCTGTAAAAGTAACCTCAGCCTCTTTAGTTTCAACTTGAAAATTACATTTCTCTATTTCTACTTCAAATTTTCATCCTGTATTTTACGTTCTATTTTAATTGAGCTTACTTTTTTTTTTTTTCTTTTGCGGAAGTACGGTGGTGTGGTAGTTAGCACTGTTGCCTCGCAACTCTAGGCCTTGAGTTGGATTCCCGCCCTGTGGGTGGAGTTTGCATGTTCTCTCTATGCTTGGTGGGTTTCCTACCACAATCCAAAGGTATACAGATTAGGTTGATTAGTGTGTCCTATGCCATATGTGTTGTAGGATGGGCTCCAGGCTTACCTGCAACCTTTAACAGGATGAAGCAGTATAGAAGATGACTGAAACTTTTAGTAAATGTCACTCTGCATTTTTTCAGGCTATACAGAATTAAAATATAATAATTTGTGTTTGGAACAAATAATAGTTTAATGGACATCAACTAGCAATATTGTAATAGTGTTATTTTCGCTAATTAAAAGGTGTACCTACTAAGAATAAAACCAAGCTTATCTTGTGTTATATATTACTCTGTTTCAATATGTCTGCGTTGTCATGGAGATGGTCACCTAAAGGAAACCGCACTACTGCAGTGATTGTGTTGTGCTCTTTTGTGTTTGTGTTTGTCCTTGAACTCCAAGGAACATCAAACATTTATGCCGAGGGCACATAATCATGGTCTTTGAGGGCTGCAGTGGGTGCAGGTTTGTGTTCCAGCCAATTTCTGCTTTTAAAGAAATATGGCAAAGACTTACTTATGCTGCTTCTTATTCATTTTGAACTATTCTAAACAGTTCAAACTACTCTTTGCAGTAAGTAGGCCAACATATATTTTAATTCAGTAAATTAAAACAAGTGCAGACAAATGCAAATGATCACAAAGAATGAAGAGAAGCAAAGTAATCTATATTTAATTAAAACAGTGGTCAAATTAAAATGAATGATTTGGTTGGAAGAAAAACTCACATTTGCAGAGGAGGAACAGAGAACAGGCAGACAGAGGCATCTGCTATTTGCAGAGAGGGCTTTAATTTAAGAACAAAGACAAAAAATGCAAACAGAAAATAGATTATCCTAACTTAGCTAACCACCACGCCACTGTGCAGAACACCTTTGCCTTATACTATAGATAGGTCAATATACTGTGGCACCTTACAATAATAGCATCAAGAATTTTGGGCATACCCCAGATGGTTATAAACTTGTGGGGAATTATGTTTGGATCCTGTCCTACCTGTCTGACTAGTTTATACAGGATTTTGTAGGTTCACATTGTGCATTGTTGATTTGGTAAAGAATTTGTCACTGCAAGGTACAACCACCCCCCTACTGCTTTTGTGTCTCTATGCAGATGACGTGACTCTCCAAACAAAATGAGACTACCAAGAACGGAACTGACAAATGCCATTCGTTCCACATGACCTAGCCACCACAAAAATGCTAATCACCAATCTAACCAATTTTTGAATTTATAACTTTACTTAGATTCACTTGTTTGTCAGCAGTTTGCCCCTTCTTAGTAAATGCTGAGCAGTGCCATGGTGTTGTTTTGTTGCAAACCCATGCCCCGGTTTGCATGTTCCCACCTATTTGTACCGTATCCCTTGTTCGCTAATGTTTTATTTTTAATATATTAATCTTGTGGTTAGTGGTATGGTGCTTGACAACACGTGGGTCTTCCAGAAAGACATTTTAACAAGTTACCCTGATCAGTTAACCCCAAACTCAGGATTTTCCGTTTCAGAAAGCGAGGTTAGAAGGAACGCTAACTTAGTCATTGTAGCAACTTACATTCTGAACAAAACCTATTCAACAGAAGTATAGTTCACTTAAACCTTATAGGAGAGCTGTAGTACAGTAGCCATCATTCAGCCATCAAAACGTGTTCATACATAAAATGGTCAGCATATAAGCCCTAATAATTAGCAGAGTCCTATGTCATGAGAGGGTAATTAAACCACAATCAGATATTCTCGCACTTCCAGATGAATATCTACGTGAACATTACTAGTTTTTCTCCAAGTCCATTCTATATTTGAACAATTTTGTAAAGCTGTACATTTCAAACATTACATAACATGGTTTAGCACTTACATTGGTTCAAACACCAGAGTTTCTTTTTTAATTATGTGCAACAGCTTTACATGTTTTTTACATTAATCCAACAATGTGTACTCAGCATATGCAGACATTAACATGTCCAGTTCCACAGACATACATATAACACACACACACACACACACACACACACACACACACACACACACATATATATATATATATATATAGGAAACAAAACTTCATTATGTAGAACCTATGTACATATATATTGTGTATGGTAATACAAATGATTTATTTAGTGTAAAGTAGGAATCTCCACACCTCTTGGCATCTGTTTATTCAGTTTAACTATTTTACTACCAATGACTTTTTTTTAATGTTGCATGTGAACACCCTTTAGTGAGGTTCAGCCCACTCAGATTTGATAAACTCTGATCACTTGAAATAAAAAAATATTGTTCTATAAGTGAAATATACAGTTATGTTGACTTAGGTTAGTTAGGTTGTCCAATTCCGAGTTTGCAATTAAAGCAAATTTCTGGAATACTTCCCAGTTGAAATATTTGTTTACTAACTTTGCTTAGACCAATTTGCAATATCATTTTACCTGAAACTTCTCCTAACGGGTTTACATTTTAAAATAAAGTTCACTGCTTAGGACATGGATGTGTCTGTAATTACACAACAAGGAGGTAGAATCCAAGAGCTGAAGTTTATAGCCAAAAATGGATTTCAAGTTAAAAAAACAGGAACAGAAGTCAAAAACCACAAAAATCCACCCAAAACAAACATGACATGGTACAAGTAAGCAGATGGATGGCTAGAGAAAGAGAAACAGGATCAAGTGAACTCAAGTGAACTGTGGAACAGGTACAGAAGGCTACAGGAACTGAGCGAACTGCTGAGCTTGCAGTAGAAGTTAGCAATACTGTACTTCACAAAGTGAGCAGTGGAAAGTTTTGATTTCAGAAAACCCAAAATTAATTAAAACTTCTACATCAAATTCTTGGGGTTACCTTCTATTAAAATGTTCTGGAGCCCCAGAAAAAGAGCAGTTTTATATTATTTTAAATTGGTTGATGTCCCACACCTAAAAATAATAAAGACAAAGTGTACAAAAGACCCAATTCCAAGCCAAGTACATAGTCACCAGACGGACTAGCAGATCCTTAAATTGGCACAATGGACCTTCAGCTGGCTTTAGATGGTACACTTGACCCATTTAAATTAGTGGTTTGTAGGCCACTATTTACACTATATGGACAAACGTATTTTGCCTGACTATTACACCAACAGGGACTGAATTGACATGGTATTCAAATACATATAGTTCAATATAGAGTTGGTCCCCCTTTTGCAACTATAACAGCTTCCGCTCTTCTTGGAAGGCTGTCCACAAGATTTTGGAGTGTTTCTGTAGGAATTTGTTCCCATTCTTTCTGTAGAGCATTCATGAGGTCAGGCACTGATGTTGGATGAGAAGGCCTGGCCCACAATCTCTATTTCAGTTCATCCCAAAGGTGCTCGATGGGGTTGAGATCAGGACTCTGTGTGGGCCAGTCAAGTTCTTCCACACCAAATTCATCAAACCATGTGTTTATAATCCTTGTTTTGTGCACTGGAACACAGTGATGTTAGAATAGAAAATCTTCCCCAAACTGTTGCCACAGAGCTGGAAGCACAGCATTGTCCAAAATGTCCTGGTATACAGAAGCATTAAGACTGCCCTTCACTGGAGGTAAGGGGCCTAGCCCAAACCCTGAAAAACAGCCCTCATCCACCAAACTTCATAGTTTACACAATACAGTCAGCTAGTTAACGTTCTTCTGGCATCCGCCAAACCCAGAGTCCCCCATCTGATTGCCACACATTGAAGCATGATTCGCCACACCACAGAACACGTTTCCACTGCTCCATAGTCCAGTGTCGGTGTGCTTTACACCAATCCATCTGACACTTGGTATTGGACTTGGTGATGTGAGGTTTGCATGCAGCTCCTCGGTCATGGAAACCCAGTCCATGAAGCTCCCGCCACACAGTTTATGTGCTTACATGAATGCCAGTGGAAGTTGGGAATTCTTCAGCTATGGAATCAGCAGAGCATCGGTGACCTTTATGCACCATGCGCCTTAGCAGTCGTTGACCCCGCTTTGTGATTTTACATGGTCTTACGCCTCGTGGCTGAGATGCTGATGTTCCTAAATGCTTCCACTTCCTAATAATATCACTAACAGTTGACCGTGGAATATCCAGCAGGGATCTTATTGCAAAGGTGGCATCCCAGAAAGACTGAAAAACAGCTTCTTCCCCAGGGCTGTGAACTCTGTTGGATACCTGAGCTGGACTTGCACCTTACACTGCACTTTACATTTAATGGACATTCCATCCTTTACTACTTCTTGTATTTATTGTCCTTTTAATTTATTTTTATTTATTTTATTGCTGCTACTTATAGGATTACATATGCTGCTGTGTAAAGGACTGCCATCAAAGAGAATTTCGCTGTACAGAAATATGCAATGACAATAAAGAATTATCCTATCTTATCTATCATGGTACCCCGCTTAAATTCATTGAGCTGTCCAGAACGACCCATTTTGTATCACAGACATTTGCAAATGGAGACTGCATGGCTATGTGCTTGATTTTATACACCTGTGGCAACGGGTTTGATTGAAACACCTGAATTCAGTTATTAACAGGTTTGGCCAAATACTTCTGTCCGTATAGTGTATAAACCAAACTTGATCCTTAGGTACTTCACCATTATTTCAGCCGTTTCATTACTGTTCAAAATTGTACAGACAATAGTTGCAAGACAACTTCAATGTCACTTGAACACAATGTTTTAAATAAATTGCAGTCTGGCTACTGTGAAGGTCATAGCTCTAAAACTGCTTGAACTAAAGCTGTACATGATATGATTACAACTAATGGAGAGGACAGCGTTGTGTTGTTCCTTCTTCATCTTAGTGCTGAATTTGATAGGGTCAATCATTCCATTCTGGAATATCAACTTCAATTTGAAATTGGCCTCAGTCTAACTGTTCTTAAGTGATATATTTATTTTTTAGTTATATTCAAGTATTTAATAATGACAATCCCTCACTCGTCACAAACTAGAGTAGATTAGATTCTTTTATTGTCATTGTATAGAAATACAACGAGACACCAGTGAAGATGGGACTCACATTAAATTATATAAAAAGGACAAATAAAAATAAACAAGCTAACATAGGAAATACATACACAAGATAAATTTGATTATATATATATATATACATACATACATATACACACACACACACACACACACACATACACATATAT
>JABJVR010008225.1:0-10822 GCA_025773905.1 Chitala chitala | reverse complement strand
TGGATTTGGGGTGGAACCCTCCATGCATGGTCAGGAGCTTTCGTGTTTTCACATCTGTGGTCTGAATCTCTTCCTTTAGCCAGCTTGTTATTCCCTCAGGGTATCTGATGACCGGCAGGGCATAGCTGTTAATTGCCCGGACCTTGTTTTTGCCATTGAACTGACTCCTTAGGACTTGCCTTACTCATTGGAGGTATTTGGCTGTGGCTGCTTTTCTTGTGGCTTGTTCAAGGTTGCCATTTGCTTGTGGGATTCCAAGGTATTTGTAGCTGTCCTCAATGTCTGCTATTCTGCCATCTGGGTGTGAAACCCCTTCTATGTGGACTACCTTCCCTCTCTTTGTCACCATCCGCCCACACTTCTCAAGTCCGAATGACATTTCGATGTCATTGCTGTAGATCCTGGTTGTGTGGATCAATGAGTCAAAGTCTCGCTCACTCTTGGCGTACAGCTTGATGTCATCCATGTAGAGGAGGTGACTGATGGTGGACCCGTTCCTGAGTCGGTATCCATAGCCTGTCTTAGTGATTATTTGGTTGAGGGGGTTCAGACCTATGCAGAACAGCAGCGGGGACAGGGCATCTCCTTGGTATATGCCACATTTGATGGACACTTGTGCAATTGGCTTGCACTTGGCCTCAAGGGTGGTCTTCCACTGCCGCATCGAGTCTGCGATGAAGGCTCTTATATATATATATATATATATATATAAATAACCCTTAAGTCAAAGAAGTTATGGATCATGAGAACCTCTTCCAATGACATACAAGCTTAGCGTGATTTCCTGCAGTGAGATTCTGCAGGACCTTGCAGCTGCATTTATTTATATTTTATTTTTTGGTCCCGCTGAGCATGTTTTGAGATTTTCAAAGACAAACTCACATCAACAGGCAGAGAAATGTCTGTCAAATGTTTGTGTTGCAGTGATCTCTTTTTTATGTACAAGAAAAAGAACAGGAAATTACATGTCACTACAATTTTCCTTCACCTCTAGGGACACATTTCACACTTCTGTGCGCAATTTGACAAATTATGAATAGGAATATTCTGAAACAGTTCAGGATACAACCTGTCAGAGTTAACCAGTAGACAGTGGCACAGCGAAAAGTGTGTGCAGATATAAAGCGTGTGTATGGTACTGGAGCATTTGTGATTAGGAAGTGTGCATAAACAGTGTTTGTGGCTCCTTTCCCGTTTTGCAGTGATTGTGGTCCTCTACGTTGGTCTCCGTCGACAGAAGAAGAAGGAGACCTTGATGACGTCGAAGGAGGATGTGCGTGACAATGTGATTCACTATGACGACGAGGGTGGGGGGGAGGAGGACACTCAGGCTTTTGACATGGGAGCCCTGCGCAACCCCAAGGCGGTGAAGGAGGGCCCTTCCCGGCGTGACATCAGACCAGAGGCAGGGCCCCGCGCCAGGCCTGCCGCCGTCTCCACGCACGACGGTGCCGATGTCCACAACTTCATCTGCCGACGGCTACGGGACAGCGACGCCGATGGCTCTGTACCGCCGTATGACTCGCTGGCCACCTATGCTTACGAGGGGGAGGGCTCCGCGGCCGGATCTCTCAGCTCCATCGAGTCCCTGGCTGCGGACTGTGACGAGGACTATGACTACCTCCGGGAATGGGGGCCGCGTTTTAAGACTCTGGCGGGAATTTTTGGTGAGCAGGACTCCCAGTCAGAAGTGACAGAAAACAAACATTAACGTGGATGACGAGCCTCTGACATAGAGACAGTTTTTTTTTTATTTATTTCTATTTTATTTTTATGTATGTAACTGCAATTTTTCTTTCATCTTAAATTATTATCACTTTCCTCAATCTCAAGAGGAAATCTTGACAGATCTGAGGAAGAGTAAGGCAGCCTTTCTGTTTCAAACTAATGCATTTCCTTTTGTTTTGCTTTTTTTGCCAAGTTGAGGCAACAGAAAGGCTTGGAATTTGAGTACATGCAAGGATTCTTTAAAACACATTGAAGTGCCTCCAGAAAATTCCAGTTTTTTTTTTTTTTTTTTTTCCTCAGCAAAGACACTATTTTGTGTACAGTTCCAACTGTGCTTCATAACTTGAGGAATGAGAAGTAATTTATGGATTGTAATAACAGAATACAAGATGTGATGGTTAAAATCGTGAATTAATTTGGTACCCTGTTTGTGACCCTGAGTACTTGGGAGTAATGGCCCTGATTAGGCCAAAGATATTTTGAGGTTATTTATCTGTTATTTATTTATTTATCTACATATTTATTTATTTGCATATTTATTGATTTGTTTACTTTCATAAATTGCATCGGTTCTGATTTCTTTGAAAAACACTTGAGGTTTTTGTAATTATTATTCTTGTCCTGACTGGCTGTGACAATTTCAGTCATGGGGGACAACTGTAAGGACTTGTAAAAATATTTAGGGCTAAACATTAAATATTAAAAAATATAAAGTTTCAGATCATGTAATAAACACTGTTTTCTTAAATAAACACAATTTGGGATTTTTATTTTGGCACTTTTAATATATATTCATGTAGCGTGAGGGATATTAAAATATATAAAACATAGCTGGAAACTGACATTTCCTCCAGATGAGGGAGGATGAGTTGAGCATCTGTTGTCTGACATATTGAAAATGGAACCCAATACTAAAGTAACTTTTCTAAAAACTCTGATTCAACAAACTGACAAAGGAGCTGTTATATATTCCCCATTACTAAGTGTATTACAAAGTGATTTTTGTCATAGTTTTAGTATGTTGGGTTACAGTTACCCAGTTACAGTCAAGGCCCGTTGGTTCTTGCAGAAGATTTAAATTTAAATAAACCCTACAAGTTCAGCATATGTGGGATGTCATCCCAGATATTTCAGGGTAATTTTAGTTTTCTTTGTACAGTTCTGGGATTTGAACAGCCATGCAATTTGTTGATAACATTTTTAGTGTTACTACCTCCTCTCCACAATAATCTTAATATCATCATATTTATTTATTATTATTTATTTTTTAAATAAAGCCGCTGACTAATATTTGTCAGTCACAATGTGTTCCATCAGCAGCTCTCTAAAGCTAATTAAAGCTCAGTTAAAACGTGGACTAGAACTGCTATGGGGAACCCAGGGGTAAGGCTTATGAGACTTTGATGTAGACTGATCTATGTCCAAATAACTGAAACCATCTTTTCCCTAAATCCTGTGATGGTTAAATAGTGCAAAGCGGCTGATATTGTATCCAAGATGAAGATTATTGTCCCTGAGTGCCTTGGAAATCTTTAGAAATAGGTCTTTTGAATTTTTAGTTTTGTGTTTCCCATTAGTACAAAGTCTGCTGTCAGCACACTGTGTTATTTGCTTTAACTTGCAAATTTTCTGTATATTATAATGAATAGAAATGAGATTTTAAACAGATCTGAATAAATATTTATGCTGTGAACAATAAAAAAGCAGCGAAGTCCAAAAGTAGTATCCATTCAATGATGGATAGTACTTAATTTTAATGTATTCCCAGGTATATCAACCAGGAGAGAATACTAACCACATACCTGGCCAGTTAAATTCCATTGGTGCAGTCAGAATGGACCATTAAATTAGATACATTCCTTTATGCCAAACCAAAGATAAACTTCTATCAATGTCTACAACATGCTATGGTACTAGCTATTGGTAACGTTATAGTCAGTTTCAATAATGAATTACTGTTGGTTCTGTGTTTGGATAGCATAATTATTTCTTCATAAGAAGTTTCTGAGACTCTGAGAAGTTTCTGGGTGAAAGGCAGACAAGATTCATCCTGTTCTATGGCAGTAGTACCTTAAAATTCTCACATAATAATAGTGATCTTGGTCCACTGGGTCCCCCCTTGGAGAAAGAAATACAATCAAATTTAATGATTACTTTATGATCAAAATGGGAATGTGTTTAAATTCCTTCTGCAAAGACAAAGTTACCACAGTCAACATATAAATTTTGCTGAATCTGCTGTCTTGTGGTCCTTCTTCTCAATGATGAAAGAGACCAAAAACATATCCATGGTTATATTACCTGGTTTAACTATCAAAAGTTGCTGGCGACAATATTTGTACCTTTGACTAAGTATCCCAATTATATAACTACAAATTTTCCAACCAAGTATTCGATACAGGGTTGGGGTGATGGGAGGAGAGAGAGGCAGACTATTCCAGGAAGCACAGGGAGGGCACTCCTGCTTGTCTGTCTGTGAACAGTGTAAGTAGAGCAGAGCACTCAGATGAAACCTACACGTGCAGAGGGAGAACTCACAATTTCCTCTCATAGAGCTCTCAGAGTTACATTTCTGTAAGATCTGTAGTTTTATTGACATTACAGTACTATCCAAAATTCTGTCTTTCTATTAAAAGCATTGAAATTCTCTTTGAAATATCGCAACAGACCAAGGGAGCAAGCAGGTTTTAAACCGAGGTCATTGCTGCCTGCGCAGTACACCAGACAAGAGCTCAAGTCTTTAGCTCTGGGAGCTAATCGAACACGTGTCCCGACCCCTGGGGGTGACGTCACAGTCACTGCAACCGACTCACTGCTACACACTACAATAAACTCCTGCATTTCACACCATCAATTCTTATTTCTGTTTAACCATTCCTGCTGATACGAAGCAGCCCTACTGTATGATCCTAACACTACCTTACCTCATGTAATGCGGCCTGTGTTTAGAACTTCGGCATACATTTTTTTTATTTGAACTTGGGATAAAAAGCTCTCTCTTGAACCCGAATGACCACAAAACCTTATTCCACATAACTGGATCACTTCCATGCTTTTGGATTCATTCCAGATGTGTTCTCATGTGTTTATTTATTTACTTATTTATTTATATGACTAATGACTTCAGTTTGTCTCTGGCAGCTCTAATCTAGAGCAGCTTGTTTTTAACCACTCAGTGGCTTTAGTGGGATAGCTTAGTAACTACAACAAGTTTGTTTTGGCAGAGTTCTGAAAAACAGGCTATGGCAGAGTTATTTGACGAACCTTCAAAATTCTCAAGCAAACCAACATAACCCAAAAAATTAGAAGAGAACTTGGGTCTGAATACGGAATCACTCCACTGTCTTGAGCAGGTCCTTAATAAAGAATTTTATGCTGCTGTTCTCATGTTTAACATCTAAAGCAAATTAGCTACAATAAGCTCAGTAGGCAAAAAAATCCTGGGTTGAACTTTTAATAATAACAAAAAAAATTCAACCATGTCATTTTAACATCTCTCAAACATATTTAAAATTCTGAAAGCTTTTCCTAAAAATGAGACCTCCTGTTTGTGGATATCCATGTGTTTGTTAGCCCTCATTACTGTTTTCTAGTTTCTACACTAAACATGCTATTTGAAACTCTTTTGAATATGTAAATTAAATTGTCAGTGCAGATACACTTGGAAGATCACTTCTGTTGCAAGCTGTCATAGTCCAAATATCTGTGTGCAAAACTGAATTAAAGGCTGCATTAAAACCTCATTTTATTCCCCCTGAGGTAATTAAATATAATTTCTGAAAGAAATCACAAAAACGAATGCCACTCTGTATTTACACAAAGTTTGAGAGCCAAAGATTTATAAAACTTTTCTTTTTTAAGGAAAAAAGAGAAACGAAATATATGAGCTAAATAATAATAATAATAATAATATAGCAACCGCCGCAGGTGGTGTTTAGTCAGTTGCAGTGATGGTGATCACCCCCAGGGGTCGAGTCAAGAGGCCAATGAGCTCCCAGAGATAAAGACTTGAGTCTTTGGCTCAGCTAGGTAGTCCTCCTGTCTGGTTCACTGCCGACATGAGTTTGAAGTAGGGGACTACAAGAAGAAGAAGAGAGTACATACTATAGTACTGGCTAGACATAGTTTCCACTCCCTTTAACAAAGGTAGCAGAGTCCCCTGTGACCAACCTTCTATTGTATACATTTTGGCTCCACTCTTGTACAATATATATATATATATATATTATTACTTTAGGTGGCATGGTGGCGTGGTGGTTAGCACTGTTGCCATGCATGTCCAAGCCTGGGGTTCAATTCCTGCCTTGGGTCTGTCTGTGTGTGTGGAGTTTGCATGTTCTCCCTGTCCTTGGCGGGGTTTTCTCCGGGTGCTCCGGCTTCCTCCCACAGTCCAAAGACATGCAGGTTAGGTTGATTGGTGTGTCCAAATTGCCTGTAGTGTGTGTGTGTATGCCCTGTGGTAGATTGGTGTCCCCTGCCATGGGCTCCAGGCTTCCCCGTGACCCTCACCAGGACTAAGCGGTCAAGATGATGGATGTGTATTTTTTTTTTTTTTTCCCCCTCCACAATGTGAAGTTTTTGTTCCTGTCCTCCATTGTGAAATGGCTTTAATTTTACCCATGTGTTGTTCCCCATACTCACTCCAAAAACCAAATTTAGCCTGCATTGACTGGGGGTGCGGTCAAAAATGTTGAAGAGGGTGGGTATTTATTTATTTTAAAAGACTACAATGTTGGACAAAAAAAAATACATATAATAATCATGGTCTGTATATATGGTAGGCACAGCAGTACGTGTGTTACTTTTATGGCTGTGCAGCTGTCGAGGAGAATGAGGCCGTACGTATGTACGGGATAACGTCTCTATCTATCTATCTATCTATATAAAATTGTATACAAAGACAAAAAGACCCAACGAACTAGGCAAATGAGCAAAACGACCATCAGAAAATGTTATCAAATAAGATAAACCCACTATAATAACCATACTGTAAAAAAAAAATGCATATTGTAATTGTCACCCTGAAGTTTGGAAAATAGCAATGTTTCCATAGGATAAGCAAGTAAGATATTGCAAATTTGACTAATTTAGCTAGATTGGCAATCTGTCCTTCACTAGCGTCTTTAAACTGTGGGTAACAGGGGACAGTTTAAGACAAAAGTCAAAACTGCTAGACATGCTGTAAAATGTATTTTTATCAATACAGACAGATTTTTCTCTATTTGTACAATAAATCTCAGAAGGAAACTCCTGCCGTAAAAAAAAAAAAAAAAACCCCAGAGTCCTTTGGAAATACTGACAGAGCATTGGACTTCCGTTGCGTCTATTATGCAATTTTTTTTAAAGATGCAAAAACTATATATAGTGTGTAAGTGTAAAGCCACAAACAGAAACCGATAGGCAGGATCCTGTTGCGGCGATAGAGAAATCCACCCGAGATGCGAGCTGGTTTGGAGAGTACAAGGGCGCTGACAGGCGAGCAGGAACCAGAATCAGGAGCCACAGCAGGGTGGAAGCACGGCAGCCAGGTGAGTTAACGATCGCTCAGCGCTTCGCATAATGACTAATACTTCGCATCATCCCTGAAAGCAGTCAGCCCTTTTTGCCTCGCTAATTCGCCGCGGCTGGCAGCTGCTAATGACAGGGCGTAACGGTATGAACATAATTAATCAGTCCCACATTTTTTTTCAGACTTTTGCAGGATTCTTTGATTATAGCTTATTTAACTGTAGTGAGGATGATTATTCTTTGGGATTTTTCTATTGGTAAAAAAAAAAAAAAAAAGACAAGGCACAACTTTTTTTTTTTTATTACATTATATTGCAAATAGTCAGAAAAAAATGTGTGTAACGCCAGAAACAGAAACAGATGTTTCTAAAGCGATTTTTAACAACGTGGATAATGTAAAGTTTTAGAATATATACATGAATGTGTGTGTGTGTGTGTTTTGACAAAATTGTAAAAAATGTATTAATGTAATAAAAAAAAAAGTTAGAATGTTTTGATTGGCCCATACTTTTTTGAGTGCGATGGTACAACAGTAACTGTGACCTCTGACCGGTACACTGAAATGTTGGAGACCTTTCTGCACCCCAAACTGGACAATGTGGATACAGAGCATGCCTGTATAAATGTATAAATGAATAATAAAACATCATACAGGTTTTTCATACAATTCTCTCAATGTTGGGACACATGGGAAAAGGTAGAGAGGAAGACCTAAGCATCGCTGGATCCATCGAGTTCAAGAAGACATGAGTTGCCAACGTTGAGACCAAAGCCACTTGGATCAAGAAAAATGGAGACTGCAATGCAGAAAAGTGAATCCTGCACAAGCGGAACAAATGCCTGGATGAAGAAGTTGGGACAAATTTATAGAAAGTTTCTTCACCAAGTTACAGTAATAATTTATTTCAAACTTGAGTTCTAGAAATGTGAAATATTCATGGATGTACCCTGATTTATACTTTTTTGGTTAGTATTTTTTCGCTGTCACATTTTCCGTGTTTTGATGCTATGTTATTGACTTTTCCTCTATATAACATTTATCAACCAAAGAAAACACAGGCAATTTCATTTTCCATTTTTCTATTTCTTGGCTTTTGATTTTAAAGTTAAAATTAATTGTAAAACTGTATCCAAAGTGTATGGGGGGATTGAAAATACCATAAGTATAAAAATTTGGTTTTAGTGTATCATCAGGTGTTTCCTTTGATTTCTTGTTTTTGTTCACTTTGTATGTTGTACAGACATAAACAAAAGCTACAAAAACAAAGTTCCACCTACTTAAACGCTCCCCCGGTTCTTTTTTCTATCAACAAATACAGTCACCATTCATTATAGCAAACTCCCTTCTTTGTTTAACTGTTGTCTGCTCTTGTTGTTTTAATGCCTATTTGGCACTGAACCAACAGGGAGTCAAACATCAACAGCATCCAGAGGAAGAAGTGGGCTGGGCACACCATACACAGAGAGCAGGCTAGCATTATTCGCCGTGGCTTGGAGTGGAGCTTATTAATTTAGCAGATGATAGTATTAACAAATTAGTCTCTATACCATAGTGTTTATGTGGTGCATGATAGTACCACATGTGGCATGTCTTTTACACTTATACACTTACATATTTTGTGCTTGGATTCATTGCCTTTCACTTTTCACTGCATATGCGTGCTGCCTTGTGAAGTGTTTTAGAATAGCATCTGCCAAGTAAATAAATGTAATATTGGCACTTCAAACTGAAATTACAGAAAAAAGAGTTCAATGATGTGATAGGAAGAAAGTTAACACATCATTGAACAGTTTTGTTTATACATACACTATATATAACATAACAGAAAATACATTCTGCCTTTCTCTGTACCACTAAGAGATATACTTAAATGTGTCACTCCTGCTAGGCTGATGACCAGAAAACACAAAAGATTATATAATTTTGGTAGTGTCATGTGTACAAGAATGTCAGTTGTTCTTGTATGCCTTTTAAGTAATACCTTCCAAAAGTGGCTTGCAATTTCCTTGTCTGCTTCACTACAACTGTGTTATCAAAAAATGATTACAGGATATTGTTCCCATTTTAAAAATGCAGATGAATTGAACCACTGCCTCAGTGTCAAAATTACATCAATTTGTCTTTATTTTCAGCAGCACAAAATGTACAAACCCTCTTACTGGTAATATGTCAAGGCTCCCATTAATCTTTCTTTTCCAACACTGTACTAACATTGCCTGTGCAATAACATGAATATTACAGCAGAAATTTCTCTTGATTTCCCACCAATGTTTAAAGTATTACAGTAACAGCACACATTGGTGCTGATTCATCTTGCTTCCATCCTGGAATTAATTATTTTCCTGTATGTTCATGCTGTAACATGTCATTTGTTTGCTGCATATAACATGTTTGTAACGCATCTTTAAAAAGTACATAAACATGACATGGGAATTATACAGTAACTATGGCGTTTCTGGTCATCTCTGTGGGGCATTATAAATATAGCTTTGTAGCTTTAATAATAATAATAATAATAATAATAATAATAATAATAATAATAATTACATTATTATTATCATTATTATTATTGTTGTTGTTGTTGTTATTATTATTATTATTATTATTAGTAATAGTAGTATTATACTAAAATAGTAATGATGATGATGATGATGATGATGATGATCATCATCATCATTAATAGCATCATTAATTACAGACCCTTTATTAAATTAGGCCAGATTTAATGCCACCGTACATTTGCACTAAGCATTTTTCACCTTCGTGATCACATATAACTGTTCCAAGCTAAAATAAAAATATTAAGTACAGTGAAAATGATTAATTATGTATTCATTTGTAACACTCCATAGAACTAAACATCTCTATTAATGACTTCCCATGAGGGTGTGAGCACTGCCATCAAATCTAATTCTTCCCAAATGCAATCAATTATGCAGTAACTATAAAGATTTCTCACTCGCTTTGCCTTGATGTAAGGTATTGCCATTGTATGTATGATAAATTCCAATTGTTCTGCTAATGTCTTGTCACCCTTTTTGGCAGTTCTAGTCCTGTTCTCTCATTTGACACTATTGTCTCAGACTACCTTTATATGATTATCTTTTTTATCATGTTTTGGACTTTGTGCAAGGAGTCATAGCTCGTTAATTGAATTTGTACTTGTGTTCACTGATAAAAATGACATCATTCGTACCAGCAAAAAAGAAATAATTTCAGTATAAGTTTGTCATGAATACCCAAAGTGTTGTGCGTAACTTCTTCCTGCAGGCGAAGTGGCAGAGACTTTTTTCATCTGTGAAGTGTTGGGTTATTTAGACCTTTTCATTACCTTGACTACATTTAACCAGCAGTGGATCAGTACTATGAAGGCTCTGGAGACAGCAGAAGATGCACGGTTTTGCACCACACAGATGTTTTTATCTCCTTGGTCATGAGCTGACAGGCTATGAAAAGTGTTACGTACGATTGGCTCCAATGAATCTGTGATCAACTATAATGTCCTATCCCATCCATCCATCCATCATCTTAACCGCTTATTCCTGGTGAGGGTCACGGGGAAACCTGGAGCCCATCCCAGAGCAC
>JABJVR010008224.1:0-10823 GCA_025773905.1 Chitala chitala | reverse complement strand
AGAGAGAGAGAGAGAGAGAGTGAGAGAGAGAGAGAGAGAGAGGGAGAGAGAGAGAGAGAGAGAGAGAGAGAGCTTGCTTGCAGGCTGGCTGGCGATCGCGACGCAGACACAGCTTACTGCAAGGGCAGACAGTGTGGATGCAACGTCTACCACTGCAGGAAAAGACTGAGAACAGGAACAAAAAGTGTGCGCTGTGGGTTCAGTCGCCGACTCTCTAAGAGACGACGCTCTTCTGCGAATGAGAACACTTTTGTGGAACTTAGAAGCGTATTCTCCTCGTTGTGGAACCAGAAAAAGGGTCTGTAGATATGGACAGTAGGGAATCTGTTACTGCAGAAGACGCACCGGTGCTGCCGCACGCCTAGTCGAGGGAACTGGGAGCGGACTGCTTCGGACTTTTTTTGTGGATGTTTGATGAGGCGCCTTCCCTCTTCAGCCAACTCTGGGAGACCTTGGATTTACAAGGAACCGGGGCCCGTCAGGAGTACCGATCGCGTTAGTTTGCACCCATTAAACGGAACTTTCTCTTTCAAAGTAGTGCGCAAAACATGGAGACTGTAACTCGGCAGAGCTTCCAGCCACATCCAGGACTGCAACAAACTCTGAAACAGTTTCATCTGAGCTCTATGAGCTCCCTTGGAGGTCCGGCGGCATTCTCGGCCAGGTGGCAACATGATCTGCTGTTCAAGAAGGATGCTAAAGACCCAGAGCCAGTGCTTCACCTCCCCATGCAGCCGCCCCCAGTAATGCCGGGGCCCTTGTTCATCCCTTCGGACCGCTCCACCGAGAGGTGCGAGACGGTGCTGGAGAGCGAGACCATCTCCTGCTTCGTGGTTGGAGGCGAGAAGCGGCTCTGCCTGCCTCAGATCCTCAACACCGTCCTGCGGGACTTCTCCCTCCAGCAGATCAACTCTGTGTGCGACGATCTCCACATCTACTGCTCCAGGTGTACTGCGGACCAGCTGGAGATCCTCAAAGTCATGGGGATCTTGCCGTTTTCGGCACCCTCGTGCGGGCTCATCACCAAAACGGATGCGGAGCGCCTGTGCAATGCCCTGATCTACGGGGGCACGTACCCCCCGCACTGCAAGAAGGAGTTCCCCGGCTCCCTGGAGCTGGAGCTGACGGAGAAAAGCTTCAAGGTGTACCACGAGTGCTTCGGGAAATGCAAGGGACTTTTCGTGCCGGAGCTCTACACCAGCCCCAATGCCGCATGCATCCAGTGCATGGACTGCAGGCTCATGTACCCGACCCACAAGTTCGTGGTACACAGTCACAAATCGCTGGAGAACAGAACTTGCCACTGGGGCTTCGACTCCGCCAACTGGAGGGCGTATGTTCTGCTCAGCCAGGATTACACGGGCAAGGAGGAGAAGCGACGCCTGGAGCTGCTTTTGGACGAGATAAAGGAAAAATTCGACTTCTCCAACAAGTACAAAAGGAAAACGTCCAAGGTGAGCTTCACGGTCAGTTTTGCATTCTAGTTTGTAAGTCATAGTATTTAGGATCAGCGTGCAGAGCTGGTCCAGGAAATGGTCAGGGGACAGTTTTTGGGAGCATGTGGTTCCCTGTTCGGGACACATGAACAGTCCTCGCCCTAGGTTGACCTTTATTTAAACTGTTTATTAGGATCTCATGCGTGCATTTTGTTGCGATTGATGTGGAATTAATTACAATGTTACTTTGGGTGCTGATCTGCTTACCATGAACACGGTGATAGCACAGCGTACCAATGCGGTGCAGGGTGGCTGCTAGCTACGGTGTGTGTGTGTGTGAGATGTTAATAAAATGACGGGCTTTAACGAGCTTTCTATTAATTAGCAGTGCATCTAATGGAAAACTGTAGTAGTGCCTAAAAATGATCAGAAAAGTGTCAGAGAGTAAAATTTTGCTGAAGTAATTTAATGTGGTAGTGTTACTGATTGGTCACCAGGAATAACGGGGGCGTCACTTGCCTTGCACCCATTCCTCCTTTACACTGAGCAGCCTTACACTCGGTGGTTTACTGTCCCACGCCAAAATACAGTTGCTTCATCTGGATACATAAAGATATGTGCAAAAGCTGTTTCTGTTTGAACTTTTTTCCCATCTGCTGCTCTATGTAAAGTGGTTACAATAGATGTTACAATTGTGGCCCTACAAATAGTGTGTACATTTACAAAATATTCCTGGAAAATGAAGTTTTGTAAGTTGGTGCACTTAAGTTGGGGCCGGTCTAGTGCTTGGTTGTCTGCAGAGGTAGACTAGGTAAGGTGTGCATCTCACCTCAGCCTGACAGTGGGATGTAGAAGTGTTTAAATGAGCCCACAGACTTTTCTCGGACACCCGAAGGTAGATTCAGTTTTAACAATGTACTGATTTGTGCTTAATGGCTGCTTCGCAAGTTTGAACTCGCAGAGGGTGGCCAGCGGCTTGGGGCTTTGTGCTGGCGGAGGTAGAGATGGTTCTTGTTTTGACTGCTTGGGCCATTACAAACATCCCTGTTATGTCAGTGCCTCTCACCTGCTGTGTATGTCATTTCACTTAACCACCCACATCCTCTTGGTATATCATTATCTGAATTATTAAACTAGGTAAAGTTAAGGCACTGGTTTGGGAGGCTGACACATATGTAGTCTACTGTAATATATATACTATATATATATAACCAAATCACTTGTCAGCTATGTGGTTGGTTAACATAAACTGAACAGTAAAAATAATTTTTTCCTTACTCTGTACTTCTTCTGTGGTTTAAATAGAAAATTGCCTTCGGGTGTAAACGTAACCATGTCCTTCAACTTTAACTGGCAGTTGTAACTATTCATAAAAAAAACAGTTCTGTGCATTTACCAGAATACTGTAGTGATATCAAAGGCGCTAATTATTTAGCTGCAAACCACAGTTTATTAAATAATTTGACGTGTGACCGTCCAGTCCTTTGTTTGGGTGTGCATCACCGATAATGCCTGTGTTTTATTTACATGTGAAGGCTTTTTCCTAGATGTCCCATTTAAATAGATTAAAGGCTTGTGTCGTGACACTGGGGGCCGCTCACCTTTTGTACACAAGGATGAGTTTTGCCACGTGTGCAGTATTGGTGCTCGACTTAACCGTGCGCACCAGGCTTTGGGCAGCGTTGGGTAGTGTCCTGTCTACATGCGAGGTGACTGTGTCCACTGGGGTACAGAGTAGTGGGATTAGGATCTCTGTGTGGATGGGGCAGGAACAGAAGCCAGGGAGGCGCTCCTCCACACCCGCAGCAGGACTGATAAAAGACCTCTTCCCCCTTTAATGAAAGGCCAGTGCGCTCATTTGCATCAACTGTTACACTTGAATGGAGTTGATAAAGCAGCGGTAGGAGTATTGTGGTGGAAACATAATATGCCCTGACAATGAGTCGCATTCAGTGACACCCCCACCACACACACACACACACACACACACACACACACACAGGCTTCCCCTCCCCAACACCCCTCCCTTGTTTCCCTACCTAAGGAGAGTAGGGGGGTGTGATTCTTGTGGAACACTGCTTTGTGAGCTACTAACAAAGGCTGCATGTTTACAAATAAGGCCTACCTTCGACAAACTCAGACACGCAGCTGCACAGCCGTGGCAGAGCCGAGGTTGGACGTAAAATACCTTCTGCTATACTTAAGAAGTCATTTTGCTCCGTTGACAAGTTGTGCAGTGCGCCGAATGTGGCCTTGTTATCAGACTGATATTGCTGTTTTTAAAGGTTTAAAAACATCATCTAATCAAGCACAAAGTTGACAATGAGAATATGCATCTCTGTTGCTCACGCTGCTCTGGCTTCACGAGTTTACTGCTAACGTTTAGTGTCTGCCTTGTATCTGGAACATGATTGCAAACTCATGACATAAACTAGTTTTTTAAAGTAATGCACAATAATTTTTTTCTGAGAATATTTTTTGACCATTGTTATTGTGTTTTTGAGAAAAGGAAGTTCAAAGTATTTTACAAATAATCACTGTAAGATGACAAATAACTGGAAAATTGCTCTGTGTGTAGCGTGTGTAGTCCTTCATGTGCCGTGAGTTCAGAATTAGGTTGTCTGTATGGCTCGTTCCCATTGGCTGATGGCCACGCGTCTCACGAGAGACGGTTCATTGGGTTATAGGTATCGTAATTTTCACCCCGCTGTCAGGGAAAGTGAGAAGAAAGTTCAGCTCTGTTTCTGCTCCCTTGTTTGTTTGTGAAAAAAAGAAACACGTCTCACACCTTAGCAAGCGTCATTCTCTGAGGGACTAAGAGTGTGTGTGAGGGAGGGAGTGAGAGAGAGAGAGAGAGGGCGGGGGGGGGACGTTCAAAGAAACAGAGACATGTAGAGAGACAAATAAGAAATAAATACTCAGAAATCATTTAAAATATTATAACATGTTCTCCCCAGTGTTTAGTCGGCCCAGCAGAGCGCCGAACCTGCTTTTTATTTATTTTTTGGTGCCACATGTGGATCTTTCTTCTTGTAACCAGAGGAACAAACACCAGCCAAAGTGTTTGTTTTCTTCAAGTGCTTGTTTTGCTTTTTGTCAACATGGTGATGTGTGCATTGTGGTAATTGGTTGTGATGTCCTGCATTTAAATGTTTGACCATTTTTCTGTTACGTGTTTGCATGGCCGTGCTTTACATGTCGTTAACTTGTGTGCTTAATGCTGGCACGACAAGCTCATTTGGAGGGAAAGGGGGCTACCAGGAGAAGCAGAAAGATGGAAAGAGAAAGAAGGAGAGGACGAGAGAGACAGAGATGGAGAACAAGGGCCTTGGGGACTGTGGAGCAGCCCTCCCCCATTTGACCGCCAGTCAGGAAGGTCACATGCTCACTTCCTTGTTCTCCAGGCGTTGCTCAAGCTGTGGCGACACTCGGGGCATGTGTGAGCGCTGTCTCTCTGTCTGGAACTTTCCAGGCAGGCATAGCGGTGCTGCCCTGGCCGCGGCTCGCCTTTCCCCCTACAGTCTCGTCAGAAGCCTCTGAGATTTTTGCACCTGCCTTCCAACCTCAGCCACCCCCCACCCCCATGTCTTTGAACACTTACGGTTAAATTCTACGTCTCTGTGCACATGTGGCCCAAAATTCTTGTCCTACATATCGAGCGAGCGCCTCGCAGGTCCCATCCGTGGATGCTGCTAATTACTGTGTGTGTGTGTGTGTGTGTGTGTGTGTGTGTGTGCGCGTGCGTGCATGTGTGCGTGCTGGGGTGGGGCAGGGTGCTGTGTTCAACGCAGACAGCCTTAGCCTTCATTTTAAAACCACTTGGAACATGTCTTACCTGAGTGGTGGATGTCCACATATCTGCCTGAGATGCTTCTGTCTGGGACCTGCAGTATGTGTTAGTTTTCCTCATCTGTGTTCTGCCGCTAATGTTTTTGGCTTTTCAGATTTGTGGCTGCACCCTATTATTGCCACAAGCTGATCACGAGCAAGGCGCGTCTGGCAAGCGCCCCGGTCTTCTCAGTCTTGCGGCCAGTGGGTTCAAAGTTCATGTGTAGGGTGTGGGCACAGTCCCAATAAAACCCAGCGCAGAGCCTTTCCAGGGGATCGGGATGCTGTATAGTGGCGTGTTAGGAGATACTTGAACAAGTGTCTGATATTGAGAAAGTTGTGCTTATAGAGGAATTCTCAGGATATTTCACAGTCTGTACAGGGAAGGGTTTACTGTATATTCAAAGGTCCACTGTAGTTTATTGTTGCTTTCAGTTTCAGTTCAGTCAATGACTTTAGATTATGTAGCTACCAAATTTTAAACGGGTTAATTGAGGGTAAGGCCAACCTGGAGGGTGGAAGAAACAAAACATGGATTTTGTTTGATAGAAAATAGCTGTTTGCAACACTAAAAGGGTGTGTTTAATACAACTTTGGCTGGGGAAGATTGATGGGGGTGGGGGGGTTGACCACGTCATTCTGGGTCTGCCGCTCTCTATCTGAGGAGACAGATGATTATGCAAGAGCAGAAAGAAACGATCATGAATGGGCATGAATGAAATACGTGGACACACCTGTTAAACATTAAAACAGGCTCCTGGCTCCTTGCTAAAAAACACGTGAATCAGTGCAGGAGCAGCAGGAGAAACGGCACGAAAAACAGAAAAACGAGGGTCCATTCAGAAAGCGTCCGGGACATGGCAAGGGCCTTTTTCACACGCGTTCAGATTTTGAATCCCCCGAGGCCTATTTTTTGGCATGTTGACTGGCAGGGGAAATTGCTTGTCTCCTGTCTCTCAAATTCATTTGCTTCAATTTGTCATCGGTGGTGTTTGTTTCGCGTTCCATTATCTCGACTCTGATGTAGGGATCGTTCGCGGTAGCCTCCTCAGGCTTCATAAGTCCAGCCCAGGCCTCTCCCTTCAGCGGTTAGCCTCTTTTAGGGCTTCCTTGTTTTTCGGATGTGCTGCTAGAAAGCGTGGCGTGTTTCCAGAAGACCACGGAGCAGAAACTTTCCCTGCTAGCGCTCAGAAAAACTGTCCCAGTGCATGCTGGGATATCCCGTGCACAGCTGAATGGGCTGCTTGTTCGAGGGAAAGGAAGTGTGGTCCCTCGGGATATACTGGGGTATGTCCTGTTTCATATGCGAGGCACATTGCCCTTAAGCCTTCTGACAAAAATACCATATCTACCCTCTGTGCAGGACAGCAGCTGTCAGGGCTGCTAAAACAGAATCCCTTCTTTACATATTCTTTGGAAAATGCAGTGTGTGTTATAATTCTGATGCAGCTTTTCTGAGCTGAAACCCCAAAAGTAAGCATACAAAGAGCCTGGGGGATTGGGGGGTTATAGAATGTCCCCCGTTTTGTTTTTGCTGGTCATTGACAGCCAGACACAGTGCTGTGGAGCAGCTTTTGATGAAACTGCAGTTAAATCATAAGGAACAGAGCGAAGTAACCAGTTGGTTTAAATCACTATTGCATCTTAAGCCTGCCATTTGATACGCCGACCCTTTTCACTGATCTATGTTACGGGATTTATGGGATTTTTTGAGGGCTTCTGGGAGTGCAACAACTGCTGTCTGTGGTACGTTAACTGACCTGGTATTCCATTCCATAGCTAACATTAAGGCCTGAATTCCTGCTCTTTTGAGGACAAACCTGTGTACACTGTGCGACCTTGGATCGCCTCACGGGGCTGAGTGAAAATCCTCCCTGAGGCTTGTGGGAAGACAGTAACAACAGCGTTTGATACGTTGGAGAAAGGACAGTTTAGAAAACCTGTCTTGGATATTTTAAACTGTAATTGCTTTGTACTTTTAATACTATGCAAATACGAGTCAATTAAGAATGTTTTTTTTTAATTAGCAGTTGGGTTCCAGTGTGAAGAGCGTCATATTAATTACTTACCACATACGCTCTGCTGTTAATTTGCTCAGCTTTCTTCCCTGTCAGAACTCAGGATTTAAAAAAAATATATATAAAATGTTTTTTTTTTTTTTTTGTACTTAGTGAGGGAATAAGCATACGGAATTCCCACTTTTGCAGTGACCCAGTGGACTTCAGGCGAGTGTTTAAACTAAAACAGTGCGTGTCAGCCGTGGTGGAGTCATGTACACAGAGTTACAGTAACGGAAGGGACAGGCATGGGGCATTCAGAGGCACGGAGGAGTGGTCCCGTTGACCCGATTTGAGTTTAATGACTTCTCAAGAGCTGAGGCGGCATCGTCTTGTGACAATGAGAAGTCGTGTGCCTTTGTCTCCCCGATGGCTTCATCGGAATGTTTTTGAAGAGGCCCTGTAATGACTGCTGTTTAATCTCCGATTTGCGTCCTTTCAGAAAATCGTGCATCTTAGTTGAATGATATATTTGAACAGTGTGGGGAAGTGTTACGATGGCTCTGCGCTGGCAGGTGTTGGGGAACGATAACTGTTTCTGATTTGTCGAAGTTTTGCCACTCCGTCTCGTGCCTGTTCTTTACCGCTTGCAGTGAACGCAGCTTCTCTGATAAAGCGTGACCTCCATGCACGTTGCTTTGCAGGGCAACGCGAGTCTGCCACCTTGTCTCACACTGCTCAAAGGTTAAATGTTGTCAGACAGCCTTAGGTGTTTACCTTTAATGGATACACACCTCGCTGTGCCAAGTCTGTAAAGGAAGAGGGCTGTATACCAGCGCATGGAAACCTCCATAAACGGAGTGTGGTTTCGGCCATAAATCTTAGAGAAGTTATTTGCAGACCTGGTTTATGGGATGTTATTGTTGCGGCTGCTGTCTCTGTATTCCTTCTCTGTTTGATATGGGTGACCTCTGAGGAGACTGCCCTCCTCTCTGGCACGCTATGCACACATCTGCATTATTGTGTCTGCGGCTGCCCTGAGGGCCTTGACCCTCTCAGGTGTACTGGGACACACAGGCTCACCAAGGTGCAGACCTGACCGGTTACCGACCCAAGCAGAACCTGTGAATTGAGGCAGGCCTTGAGCCGTAGAGTTGCCAAGGATTCTCTTGCCCCCACCTTTTCCTCTCCCACGCTGCCTTTGGCCTGTCAACAGGCAATTTCCTGCACCATTCGGGTTGGATGGGGGGTGGGTTTCTTGATGACAAGAAAGACAGAGAGAAGACCACAGAGTACATTATTGTACCTGCAGCCGGGGATATGACAGAGCACAAGTGTGTTACGTGATTGGAGTTGCATATAGGTTCGCCAAACCCCCCGTCCCCGCCAAAAAAAGCTTTGTTCTAAGATGTTACCACAGCCACCGCAGAGCGCAGCTGCGTCCCAGACACGGCCGCTGGCGCCCTCCCCGGCGTAAGCCGCGCCGGCGCAGCAGACCCGGCGGCACAGATCTGGGATTGGCTGTTTCCTCGTCACAACACCACACCCCCCCACCGCCGTGTCCCCGCACTAATGAGTGGCCCCCACTGGAAGATACAGTCCAGTGACCGCAGCTCCACGAACACGCCGTGCTCTCGCGGCAGCAGGAGGACGCCTGTGCGTAGCGACAGGAAAGCACTTCCCTGGCAACAGTAAACAGACAGAGCCGTGACCGCACTCCCAGCTGCTTCTTTATGAAAGCAGAAGGCAGGGCGTTGGTCTGTGACAACTTGTGGATTTTTTTTTTCCCCATTACATATATATTTTTTCTTTTTGCCACTATATATTATTGATAGTGTTGGCAGTGAGCTCCTGTGTTTATTTAATGAGAGAGGTCGGTTGCAGCACGAACTTCAGATTTAAAATATTCATCACACACATGCCTGAGCAATCTGAACCGTTACATTAAGTACACGTCTGACTGCCATCCGCTGACTAACCTTGCGCTGCTTCATTAGCGCTCTCGCCGAGGTGCTAAGAAAGGCATCCGCAGTTGTCTGCTGCCGCTGCCCCCACCCCCCCAAGTCGGCTGATGCACACCGACCTCGGGACGTAGGGAAAAGCGCAGGATTGCGATGTGTTTCCATAAGTCGTCCGGTGCACTCTGACCGTAGCCGCACTCGCTCCTGGTTTGCAGCTGCAGTGAAGGCAGTGTTAGGGCCTTGTGTTAGGGCGGCGTGGCTAATTGTTAGGGACGTGGAGCTGGAGGCTGTGGGAACATGTGAATGGGCATGTTACCTGTGTCGACATTGTCACTCAGCAAAGCAACTTGTCCAGTGCCTCTGCTCACAGTCTGTGTACGTTGCTCAGGTTTTATCGCGTCTCAAAATAGGCCGTAGTCTGCAGACGGCCCCCTCCACTCCACACGCTACAGGTGCAGGGATTATCTGGATCCGACCCGGAGAGGAAGCCGGTCTTACTTTCACAGAGAGGTGGTAAGTCTCAGGGGACAGAACCTGACCCCCCCCACCTCCCTGCCAGTGACACATCCATCCTACTCCTATCCAGCAGTCCCTGGGTGATCCCCCCACACACACACAGTTGGAATGGAATAAAGCCGCCTTGGGTCTCTTTTACTCTCTTGCAGGTTTTTCTATGTTTATATGTTCTATAAATGCATAATGTGATTTACTTGCCTCTCTTTCATTCAAACAGTTTTATTTTTGCAAAGTATAGCACATTAATTGTGTCTTCTTTTATGAAATTGGCACGTAGTGTTTGGAAAGTGAGATGTAAGAGTGGGGTGATAGAGAGGCGTGGCCTGTACAAACTTGGGCAGCGCTGTTGACAATGTTCTTAATTCTCAGGCGCTGGTGAGTGTTTGGCTGAGCTGCTACGCGTGAGGCAGCAGATTGCAGCCCAGCGGGTTTTGGTGGGGGGGGATCGGTGCTGTGTCAGCCTTGGTCAGTCTTTGTGTGGCGAACCCCCCACCCCCCCGGCTCCCGTGTGTTTTGAGGGGCATGGTGATGCATGACCCCTTTCCAGAAAAGAGGCGACCCTGTCCGCCCCTGCTCCTTTCAGCCAGAGATCTGGCCAATCAGCTGCCCTGGTCAGCTCTCCCGCTGGACAGATGGCTGTCCGATAAAGGCTGAGAGACAAACACAGCACAAATAGACCACAATGCAGCCCAGCACAGCACCACCCTCACCTCACCCCACCCCACCTCAGATCCTCTCTGAATGATACAGCTATCTCCAAACCCAACAGTCCGTTTACATCCTCGTTATTAGCAGACTTACTGCTTGACTCTTCAGCTGGGACAGTTTGCAGATATGAGCTGATGTGGTTAAAGTCATCGCTGGCTATTAACACTTTCTCCAGTTAATCAAGTGCCTGTTCTTTAAATCTTAGACAAACGCATGCTTAGGGAAAAAATGTATGTTGTTAATGACTTTATAATAACGCCAAAGTTGGTTGTCTTTTTTTTCCCCCCCCAGATGTAGACTCGCGCGCGTGTGTGTGTGTGTGTGTGTGTGTGTGTGTGTGTGTGTGTGTGTGTGTGTGTGTGTGTGTGTGTGTGTGT
>JABJVR010008223.1:0-10823 GCA_025773905.1 Chitala chitala | reverse complement strand
TATACACATAACACTTCACATAGCAGCACACACACACGTGTGTGTGTGATGTTATGTGAAGCCCTGAAAAACCAATTTGCAATTAATTCCTATTGTATATTATCCAGTTCTTGATACATATTTTACAGTTTTGACTGGGTTTTGAGTTGTTTATATGGATATTAATATAGAAATATTCATGCCTCATTCCATTTTTCTACCATTGAGCACATATCAAAATATATAAAAGTTTTGTCAAGGCCATATGAATTGTCAGTTTTACAACATTTCTCATTAAAACCTGAAATCTGAAATTGGTTGTGTCATAAGACCTTGTAATTAGGAGTGTGGACAGTTATACAAATGACTACATAGCTTCACATTGCTGTGAAGCTTAAGATAATAAGTGTTGTGCTCGTTACCTGAGTTCTAAGCCAAAAAGCTTGTAAAGTTTCACTGCAGTTTTTGCATAGCCGTGTCTCAACTGTTTGTTTCACTGCTCCACTTTACTGTTGTGCAATAAACAGCGATTGTGGCTGTGTACTGGAATTCTGAATGAAAACATAAACTGTGATCATTATATTACAAAATTAGTGATGTAATTATTCTTATTATAAATAGAAGATACTCTTTGGTGTTTATGTATGTTACAAAAAAAATAATTTTACTGCCCACAATAGGGTATTTGGGCTTTTGTTATATGTGACATGAACACAAATGCCAGTTAATCGGCATAGTAGTTCAGAATTTGGATGTTCTAATAGTTCTGAAAGTCCAACCCAAATGAACTGTGTTACAAGGACCAGTAATGTGGGAGCTACTGTAAAACTAACATGTTAAAAGTATACTGGGTAGCCTAGTGTGCAAGACAGGGAGCACCCCTGGAAAGGGCACCAACCCACTGTATAGGGCTCTTCCTTGCGAAATAAGTGAAAAAATAAATACATAGTGTAGTGTCCGAGGGTGTGGTATGCAAAAGTACAAAAGCAGATCTGTATATTTAATAAAACTACTTTATTAACTATATCTTACACAATACCACTCCACACATGCACCTTTCTCCAGCTCTCTCTTACAACAAGCCTCCTGCATTTTTATATCCCAAGTATCCAATCTCAAGCCTTAATACAGAACAGTAACCCCTAATGCACAGAGTCCGTCATTACAAGTATAACACAACACATAGTTTTATTCATGTTTCACTAAGATTATGTGGTGAGGATGGAAAGTTGAATGACTCCATGAAGTCCAGGTCATCCCAAATACTATCAATGAGGTTAAGATCAAGACAGAATCTTGACCTATTAATGTGTAGAAATGATTCCTCAAGATCCCTGCAGCCTGTTTCACAATTTTAGCCTGATGAATCTTGGATCTGTCATCTTGGAATATATCTGTGCTGTCAGGGAAGCAAACATCCGCTGATGAGATCACCTGCCATTCACGAGATTCACGTGCTCATATCATTTCATATATTGCTACATAATGTTGCTGAGTCTAGATCAGATCAGTTGAAACAACTGCAGATTATAACATTGCCTCCAGAGGAACACTGCAACATTTATTCTTGGCAAAGCTCTGTGCCGGCCTGCGTGCGTTTGTGTGAACAAAGAGCACATTCCTGGTGGGTTAAAGCCCACCTTGGTCACCAGGTGTGTCCCTGGCATGATGGTCCAACCTCCATTTCCCAGGCACCCAATGATGACTGCCCTCTGCTCCCACAGGGGATGGGCTATATGCAGAGAATTAATTGCTCTGTTTTGGGACTAATAACAGATTATTTAGAAAAATAGCAATCTCCTTATTTCTTCATGCAGTTTTGAAATATAATGTCAATATATAAAGCACATTACATTTTAAGTACAAAATATTAACATTTATCTACAGACTTCCATTGAAAGGATGCAGATAGGAAAGGCAAATTTTATGTTTGTTTTCTTGCCAGAATATGGCAATTATGGTATATATTCTTTTTCTTTGTGTTACCCACTCACTAGTACATTACCACACTCCGTTATGTGAAGGAACCATAAAAGTTGCCAAAACCTTGGGTTTATATGTGTTATTTTCTCATTAGGTATGTGGCCGCTTGAAGACTCAGCTCTCTGTTTATAAAAAAAAAAATCTTTTATTCAGCAAATTATTATTATAATTTATTTATTTACTTATTTATTTTTGGTGGTTTACTCTCTGTAATGAACATTTGCAGAGAGAAGAAGCAACTATTGAGCCTTAATCCAAAAGAACACGCTGTGTCAGGTCACAGGCAGTAGGCCACGAAGTCCAAGCAGGCCAAAAAAAAGGACAAGGTCTGGGCAAAACAGGCAGAAGGTCGAATAAAATGGGGTTCATAAAAATGCAGGCAAGGTGAAACAAGTCAGGGTAAAAAACCAAGGCTATGGGAAAAACATAAACAGTAGTATACACTGGCAGTGCCCAATGAGGAAACTGGGAAAACATTGTGTGACTGGAGTGATTGTGGATAATAATTGACAGGTGGATTTAATGCTGAAGTGATTGTTTTTGGGGCTGTGAATAGGTGTGCTTTCAGGTTGTGTAGACACTGTGTTGGCATGAAGTAAATGATGGAGTGTGTTTACAGTTTTAGGTTACTTAGTGCTACTTTTCTTTTCAAACAGTTCAGGTAAATAAAAATGCTGCAGGGTACAACAGTTTAGCGCCTTGCATTTCCCACCACCCTCTTCACCCTCTTGTTGTAAATTATAAATACATGTACATGTTTACTTCGGGGTTGTGATTTCAGTATTTCTTTAAGCACAGTACAATGCCATGTTGAGGAAAGAAGCTAACTTACTCAGCCCTTCTCTTGCCTGTTGCTGTCTGAGCTGTATACCTTAAGGAATAATACTGTACATTTCCTTATTAGATGAGTTTATTTGTGTATGTTGTTTAGTTAAAAGTTGGCAGTAAGTTGAATTTTTACTGTATTAGCAACAATAATCAGCCAAGAACCCTCTGTGTTGATGTTCTGAAATGTGCTGTGTGTGAGAAAAGTCTCCAGAGAAAGATTGTTCACATCTTGGGTGAATTGTTTCTCTTTTAAAACTCTTTAAGTGTGCTTTACGATAAAGGATACCTTTAGTGTAAGCTCTTAGGACTGAGTCAGAACCGAGGAAAGCATAAAAGACACAGTTGTTTTCTCAGCAGGAAATTCTACTGGACTGGTAATTTTAAGAAACATTCATGCATAAATGAAGGATTCTGTGCAGCGTGACTCTCTGTGGTGCAGCAAGTGTGAGCGTGGAAAGTCAGGCACGCTTCCTAATAGCCCACCAGACGTAGTGTTTAAGCACAGTTTGAACCCACATATTTTATCTCTATTAATTCAAAAACATTCATAAATCAAATCATAAATCCAATTTAAGTCTGAAAAGAAAGGTTTTTAAATATGTATATAACAATGAGCCTATGCATTAAGCACAAAATATTATATTTCAAATATAAATGACCAAATATTTATCAATTACTCATGAAAGGTCCTTCATGAGAATATTTATAGTACACACATATTAACCACATAATGGATCATTTTCTGACCTTTAGTTATATCAAGTATGCAGCTACAAATATTTATTAATGAAATTTAATGGTTAAATGATAACTGTAGACAACAGTTTCAGTTAAAGAAGGTAATTTGTTGTGATAAACAATTACTGATGGAAGGTAGAAAGGATATCTTTGGCCTTTGTTATTGTTAGGAAAACTCTTCCTTAGGTACCTAACAAATACATTCATGTACAAAAGGACTATATAAAATAGCCAATTAACTACACACCAGACATCGAAGTAAGAAAGAGTTTAATGCTCATATAAGGGAGACAATTCGTCGGTCTCACAGGATACCTCAGAACAATCTCAAAAGTTCCAGCTGCAGGCGTGTCTCTTTATACACAAGATCGCGATAGTAAAAAGGTAGGGAGTGACACGGGGAGTGAGTTTCACCCATCCTCTCCTTCCTTATCTCCAAATAGCCCTTGGCAGGGTCAGCCAGAGTCACCTTTGATCTTTACATCCTTAATATAAAATACACATTTTGCTAATTGTCTTCATTGTTCTTGCAAGCACCATAATGACTGTATTACCCATAGGAATGTTTACCCCTGTAGGGGGTAGGTCCAAATGGTGCTTGCTTGTTTCCTAAGAGCATACCACATGTAATCAGCAGACGCGGTTGAATACTTCTTTTTCCAGATGTTTTACACAGATTGCTTTTCCATTTTATATAGATTAACACATTTCGTTTAAATCAAGCACACATACAAGTTTAACAAAATACATTTTTCCAACAGTTACACACACAATACAGTGAACAGAACACAGAAAATCAGCAGAAAACTGCTGTTGGGACTCTAGCATTAAACACATTGCTTCCACCCGCACAATTTTCTACAATTTTTTTCAAACACATTCAGTTTTGTTATAGCGAGCATTTATTATTATTATTATTATTATTAATAATAATAATAATAATAATAATAATAATAATAATAAAAGTACCCTGGGGTCATTCTGTAGATATCAGATAATATAACAAGTTCTGACAGTCTAAGTCTTTAATGAAAAATACTATATACTTACCTAAATTTTTTTTGAATTGCACAAAATGTAAGATTTTCTTTAGTTTCAAAAACATTTAGGCTACTATGCAACCACATTTAGTGTAAGCTATGATGTATTTGGCAACATATTAAAATACAACACTGACCAATGAAAACTGAGTAAAGATGCCAGTACAGATGAGTACAGTTGATCTACTTGCGAACATGCATAGATACAAACAAAGGCCGCTGTAAGTTAAATTTTTGGTTGGAGAAAGGAACTGGGGAGCCGCAGCTAAAAAGAATTTTATATGCGCGGCTCTCCAGTCAGGTCTGGCAGGCAGCACTGCAGCATCCGCCATCTTATCCCCCTTGAATTATCCCCCTTGAATCCCCTGTGAATTATCCAGTGTAGCACGTATCCATTAGGGTTGGTGAAAAGCATCAGGCTAGTGATGTTAGTGGTAGTGCTAAAAAGTGACAAGCCTTCTGAATGGAAACAAAGGCGGCAATGTTTTAATACAACTTCATTATATAACTAACATGCTGTAGGAATGTTTTGTAGGATCACATGTACACTGTTCACACAAATTACGAATTTACAAACAATTCACCTTATGAACAGCCTCTTGGAATGTAACTCGTTCGTAAGTAGGGGAGTCCCTGTACAACTTAAGGCAATATAAACTTTTTGAGAATTTTTCTTTACACGTATTACACATGCATGTGTGGCCTGAAGGCTCAATGGGTAGAACATCAGGCTGGAATGCAGAAGCTTCCTGGTTCCAATCCCAGCTCAGCTGCCAGGTGTGTCCTTGAGCAAGACACCCAGTGCTAGCTCATTGTAACTTGTATGGAACACAAGGATCTTTGGTCAGTAAAAAAACTATTGATCTGTTAAAAGCATTTCTAAGGGACTTTTTGTGATAGGACAGTTTTACTAAAATATATTGATAGCCATAGATGAATAAAGAAATATTACTGTATTTTTTACTGATTACATTTTCAAAAAACTTATTATGATTTATTACCAGCCTGCACTGCCAGAATGTTATACCTGTTAATTTTTATGAAAAGTCACACAATAATGTGTCATCAAGCCTGTTTTCTGTAGTTTTATATTAATTTCCAACCTCATCTGTTACTTTAAGAAATGTATAATCGGCATTTAAACTAGGACATAAGTAACTCCAGAAAAATAGCTCAAAGACATCATCAGCTGCCTCTTTTAAAAATTCCTTTGAATGCATTTCAGAAATAGGTAATTTAAGTTATTATAACCAGAATTGTGGATTTTCGGGACAGAATGTAGATTTTTTTTTTTTTACTTTTCAGTTTATTTTGTTCATCCATTATTTTCACTGGTGCTGTGTTCCTTTTTTCAGTGTTTGAAGCAATTTGCTGATTATAGAGGAAGTCTTTGAAATGTCAGCTCACACTTTGTGCAGGGCGTGTATCTGACGGGGAAGTGGTACCCAGTACTCAGAGAGGACCACATAACTGATGGGGAGCAAACACAGTTCCAAGTAATAACTTGGATTCCTGGCAACCAGATAAATTACATCAATTTATTGTCACGTGTGTACAGTGATTCAGCACGGGGTAAATACAGCTCTGTGTTTAAACCGTGAGCCATGTAACCAGAATGAGGACAGGCTATGTGGTGTTCTTCTTGGACTGTTCATTATTTGTTTTTTTCTCATTTTGCAGCCAGAATTTTAATGTTTTCCGAAATCCTTTGACTGCATTTACTGGGGTTCTTTTTTATTTTAATCAGGCTGCATGTTGGCAGGTCATATGTCTGGCATACTGGTGATCATTTGGTACTTATTTATTACATTTTTGACTCATCGTGGACTGACTCATAGCAGCGTGGAAATTATCTTTTTTTTTTTGGGTCCCATTAAAGATTCTGTGTTTGCATTACATCCTAACATGACATAGTATCTATGCTTTAAGCTTACTCTGTAGGCCTTCACCCCTCTACAGCACTAACATTTTAGACCAACCAAAATACATCCTCTACTTGCCTTTACATTTTGTTCTGCTTTGAATGTGTCATTGCCTAATAATTCTTTCAAAGTTCTGGTATGTGTTGTCTTTTACGTTTGGTCCACAGGTTCACATGCCTTTTGTATTTTAGCCATCAGCATCTCCTGATAAGATACAAAGTGACCTTCAAGACTCCAGATAGAGGGACCTCTGCCCACTTTTGTACTTCAGTTGCTTTGGCTTGGCTACAAGCTGTTGCACGTAGCAAAGATTTTACTTGCTGATAAGTGCTAAGTCTGATAGGCAGCCTGTCTCTAGAGTGGGCACAGAACGGGGCCTTTCACAGGCAATCTAGGAAATGCCCCCATGTTTTATCACAGTTAAATCTTTTGTGTCACCTTATTACAAGATTATACTGTTATTATGGTGGAGACCAGAGATGGGAACACCAAACCTCTGTAGATGCACATTTCAGCAAGCCATGTATATAATTTAATAGGGAATATACAGTATTGTAGTATGACCTCAGTATGTTATATATGTGCTATTATAATAACTACTAGTTAAAATGTGGGCAGCACATTAGTGTGGTGGTTAATACCATCGCCTCACACCTCTTGCTTGGTGGGTTTTCTCCGGGTTTCCTCCCACGATCCAAAGACATGCAGGTTAGGTTGATTTGCATCTCCAAATTTCCCATAGTATGTGAGTGCATGTGTGTGCCCTGTAGTGGGTTTGCGCCTTGTCCAGGATGTTCCGTGTCCTGTACCCTGTGCCCCCTGGGATAGGCTCCAGGCTTCCAGTGATCCTGACTTGGATGAGCCGTATGGAGGATGGTTGGATGGTTAAAATGCACTCCGGAAAAGATACTTCTATTTTCACTGGTAAGATGCATTGTAGGTTACAGATTGGAAGTGATGTTTATGATGCAATGATTTGGGACATGGCCACTGCCATCAGCTTCCCAGTTTAAAAATGGCTTGTCCCTTGTTCTCATGTTAGAACCACCAATATTAATTCATTTACTCAGTTTGGCTTGCATGGTTCTGAAGCATTCTGTTCAGACGTGTTTGCTCAGGTCTTATCACTAAGCAATGGTTGCTTTAATCTTGTTCCTGCTTAGAAGCTGCCCTCTTCTCGGCCCCCAGTGTCTGAGTGTGAAGAAGTTGTTGGGAGTGATAAGATCACCTAACTGCCAGCCATGGCATTGTCTCTGAAGGGGCTTATTTGTGCTGCAGTTTGAAGACACTTTATTGCAAAAAGAGAGGTTAAACATTTCTGATCCTGAGTGGGTCTTCTGGGGATATTAAATAAATACCTGACTACCAGTAGATACTTTTTTCAAGAGGAGACTGAAACCTAGAGACGTTTGTTCCCATGCAGTTAGACATGTTGTGAAATGTTGACAAATAACCATTTTCTGTTGTCTGTAAACACACAATCGAGCATCATTGTCTGAACCTCTTATTCAGTTTCTATAGTGATTTGAGTCGCATGTCCAGTGCAAAGGTAGCAGAAGACAAATCAGTTATGGAATTGTATCTAGAGTCAATGACTGGTAGGTACCCGGCTGTACCAAGATAGAAATGTTGTATTGTAAACTGTGTACATTTGCTTATATGCAAACACATTATACACAATATGTAATAATACAACATTCACCTGTCATGTTCACTCAACTAACCCTGAATCCTCATTGTGTGTGGATTACATATGGGTCAGCCAGTTTTATTAAAGTTATGCTGACACTACATAATAAACATGAGCTCTGCCTTGTCAGCTCCCTATTTCTACCTCTGTTGATCCCACTGTAACTCTGTGAATTCTGGAGTTTCTTATGCACCTCGATTACTACAGCAGCCTAACGCTGGACTTACTATTACTTAATGTTTGCTGAAGTAATTTTATGGTCCTGCGCCTTTTCAGAAGCCTGTATGCAAAACATTTTTTTCATTAACCTGACTTAAACATATCTGACGCTTTGTAACATCAGAACTGCATTTTTTTATCCAAGAAACAAAGTATATTGGGTCAAAACAGAAGGGACTTAAGACCCATTTCAAATCACAATAGGAATTTGTTTGAATCTCAGTGTGGCCAAAAAGCACAGACCTTATAAAACTGTAAAAGGGCAGATCAGGTTTGGAGCTAATTTAGCAATTTTGGCCTCCCTGTAGCTGGTAAGTACATAGTGGCTCATATGACAGACATATCACTCCAGGCTTTACTGTAAATCTTGCTGTGATTATAGTACTCTTGTTTTTAGACAACTCCAATCATTTGGAATGAAACCTGATAAACTTTGCATTTAAAGAATGGTTATTATATTTGACAGCAGGTTTCTTAAGTTTGTGATTAAATACTGTGTAAATATATGTTAGTAAAGGAAGCTATGATTACCAGATGCAAGGTTTCTCTGGAGATGTGTGCTCATTGGCTAATAGCAGAGGAAATTAACTTTTACTAGTAATGACACCATCATCAGCTGAATCAGACCATAATACTGGCATTTCAGTGGAAGGTGACAGGTCATACGTTGTACTGAAACAAGCAATGACGTTACCTCACTTTAACTGGACATGTTCTACAGACCGCACTGACTGGGTGAGGGAATGAATAATCTTCTAAACCCTTTGAGGGAAAACCAGAAATTGGAGCAGGAACTGGCATCTTCAGTACGGTTTCTACAGTGTACACTTCTGTGGCTGGGTTATAAATAATACAATCCTTCCCTCTGGCAAATTTTTGTCTGTTTAACATTGTTCCAAAAGACTCTGCTACGGAATCAGTAGTAGGTGAAGATAGCATATTCTCCATGACTTCACATTAGGTGGTGAAGACACAAGAAAATAACTCAAAGCTGAATAGGTGACTCTGTAGCCCCTGTTCAGAGTTGCAGATGTATACTTATGTAGATTGTGTTAACAATAATTAACTTTGATTTTAATCACAAGTCCATCTGAGTGTTGTGATGTGAAAATAGAACACAGCCTCCACTTAGTCTTGCATGTGTGTGCGCGTCTGTGTGCGTGTGGGTTACCGGTGAGTTTAATAGTTCCTGAACATATTCACTTAACTTGTTTCAGTTTGGGTGTTTGCTAGTTACACCCTGTGGCCAAAGGAATTCCGAGAGGTTCATCTGTTATTAATTTTCAAATTTTTTGTTTTGAAAAACACAAACTGATTATAACCTTAAGAAATTACAGAGGCAGTTTATTTTTCTTTTTTTAATATATTTAAATTGAATTTAGTCACGATCACAGGCAGGTACTGAGAGAGGCAAGAGATTTTATAACAAAACTGGATTACTACAATGAGAAAAAAAACTACAATTAACATTAGAATAGGTAAACCAAAAGTACAGACAAGTACATAAACAATCAGACAACAGAAAGGAGGAACTAGAACATAAACAAGGATCCTAAAGCATCAACAATACTAATGCCAGGCAACAAATGATCACAATGATTTCAAAACAGGGCATCCTGGTGCCATCTCTTTCCCAGTTAACTGATGCACACTCACCCGATAATCTACATGATGTAAAAGACAATGTGATTCATCAGACCAGGCCATCTTTTTCCATTGCTCTGTAATCCAGTTCTGATGCTCACATGCCCATTGTGCTTTTAACAGTGGGCATGGGTCAGCATGGGCACCCTGACCAGTCTGTGGGCACTCAGGCTCACACACAACAAGCTGTGATGCACTGTGTGTTCTGTCACCTTTCTGTCAGAACCTGCATTCAATATTTCAGCAATTTGAACTACAGTAACCCTTCTATTGGACCAGACTACTAGGGATGTCCCGATACCGATACCAGTATCGGGTCTGATACCGCCCTTGTGTACTCATACTCATAAAACCGCATTCGATACCACATCCAATACCGTTTTTGCGGCAGACGTTAATCTCGTAGTGGCTGAGTGGGTAGGCGAATGTGGAAAATGTCAGCAGAGATTCTCCTTCCAAGAAATAACCCTCCTCCTCTTCTCTCTCTCATCTCCCTCACGCCAGCCACGACTAATTTCAAACAAAGTGTAGGTTTATTTGTTGTCTTTTTACTTTATATTGTGTATTAATCGTAGTTATTTGTTTCAGATATTACGGGCAATAATTTGTACATAAAATACCATTAAAAATTATTTTTATATGTGTAGCAACCCCAGCGCCTGAACAATGGGCGATTACCTGGGGCCCTGAGTTAACTAATGTTTTTTCTGTCCTATGCCCTAACGCACAGTAAAACTTCACACCCCTGAACAAACCCCTTATCCAGCGACACAAGAAAAT
>JABJVR010008222.1:0-10825 GCA_025773905.1 Chitala chitala | reverse complement strand
GAACACAGAGATGCCTCTCACTCTCCACTCTCAGACACATCACCAAACACACTGAACACAGAGATGCCTCTCACTCTTAGACACATGACCAAACACAATGAACACAGGTGCCTCTCACTCTCCACCCTCAGACACATGACCAAATGCATAGAATTCAGGGTATTCAACACCTCAGCTCCAATGCTTTAAACAGTACTGATCAGAGCACATCCCTCTCAACATTTGATCTCTCTCACACTTCCTAAACACAGCTACAGACACAGAAACACCTGGGTGATTACTCATAAATGAACTCTGTAAATTTGTAAGCAGGGGTCAGGCGTGGTATCCACCACGTCCACCCTCCTCCCCCACTGACACGTCCCCTGAGAGGGTTGAGGGGGTCTGGGAACACAAACACAGAGTCCTGCTAAACACAGAACTGGACCTGGAACCCTTACCTTGCTGTAAACAGCCCTGTAGACTGCACAGAGCACCACGTATAGCTACAGAGGTTAACCACACCGAGCACCAGGGATTTGGCCTGCTGATTGTTGTTATTTGCTCATTTGCCTAACTGCAGCTCAAAAGCACACGCATACACACTTGCACAAATTCACTTCTAAATGTTTGTTTTCTTTGTGACCCAAGAATGGCATCCAATCACGTGCTTGAATTATTGCAAAGCATCATACAGTATACTTTAAAACAATAACATGCCTGTTGCAAGTTACAGACTGGACTGTATACCCTTGTCAGCACCATGCTTTGTTTATGCATCAGAGCCTTGTGTGGCTCGCTATGAGTGTTGGCCAAAGGACACAGTATATTAAGGAATAGAGCTGCTCCCCAGGGACGGCTGAGGCAGAAGGCAGTCCCTTCTCTTCCTATGAGCCGATCTGGCACAGTCTAATTAGAGCCAGTGACTAACTGGGGTTATTAGGTATACAGTCTATGAGGTGCAAAGGGAAGTTTCTCAAAACTCCTCAGTGCAAATCCAGTCAGGGCCTCATTTTTGTGACCTCTGTGACATTCCTGCCTACTCATCGCTACCGGATGAGGCTACCAGTATGGGACACTCCCCCCAAAATCAGCACTCCTTAATCCCTCCTATCAGACATCTGAAGCAGCCTTTCCAGTACAGCCCTGTGTCATCCTGCGTGTTTTTTCTGTGGCTCTGTAACTGTGCGGATAAGGTGGAGGGAAGGTGTGTGTGTATGTGTGTGTGTGATGAAAAAAGTATCACATGATCAGTCATGCGAGCTCACTGAGTATTCGGTTTGTGTCTCCCAGGGTGCACCTGGGGCCTGAGACGGACCACGTGACGTCCTGCTGCACAGCAGAGCGCTGCCCTTCTGCGTGTTACTCTTGCTTCACACCCCAGCGCTGCTGATGCTCTTAATCAGTAGTGCAAACATGCAAACCTCGGAAAGCTCAATCCATGTGCCTCCGAGGTCAAAAAGTGAATTTAAAAAGTGCCCGGAGTGGAGTAGCCATAAGAACTGAAAATCTGATCCAGTATCAGTCAAAACTTGCCTAAACAGCAGCCAGAGAATACTTAAACATGTTATATGGCCTAGTGCTGGACCCCCTCACCATCTGCTGTAGACATTTATCAAGTGTAAACTTGGCACCCAGACTCATTCTGGACTGGATCCTGACACTGTGGCAGGAACAAATTCCTGCCTTTATGTGCTACCTTCTGAGCGTACTCCCTGGAGCTGTTAACCCTTTTAAGGTGTTCTGAACAACCAGCCTGCTAGGAGTTTAGAAACCAGGGGAGAAGTGATGACGACGATACAAGGAAGGTAGAAGCAGGACAGTCAACGCACTGTTCAGAGTTGGGACCCTTTTCTTGAGGTGAAAAATGTTGAAGGGACTAAAGGGAACATTAACTTGGATTAAAGCTGCTCTTCTGCAGATCTCTTTGAACAGCTGTAGCACAGAGGCCCTCCATCTTTAGCCCCATTACTTTGAGGTCCCCTGTCATGTGACCCATTATTGTGAAGTCCTCTGTCATGTGACCCATTACTCTGAGGTCCTGTGTCATATTCCCCACTATTCTGAGGTCCCCTGTCAAGTGACCCATTATTGTGAAGTCCTCTGTCATGTGACCCATTACTCTGAGGTCCTGTGTCATATTCCCCACTGTTCTGAGGTCGCCTGTCATGTGACCCATATGACCCTGCTGTTATGTGACCTGCTGCTGCAGAGCTCTTTGGTCACCTGTTTCACTGGACAGCAGACTAAACATATATCCTTCCCTGAAACTCAGGCCTGCTGAAATCACACCTGGCATAAAACCATAAAACACTATTGGTCAAAAGTTCAGTTTCTCAGTGCATGGTCTTCCTGTGTAGGTAGTAGGTGATGTTCTACACATTATGAAAAAGTGTGTGAAGAGAGTGTCAAAATGGCATCAACAATAAGTTGTCAAAATGGCATCAACAATAAGTCCGCACTGAAATGTGATATCCAGTCAAAACTAAATAAATAAAACAAAAGACAAAAACAATAAAACCAGTCATGTCCACCTAAACTCCTCCATCTGAAGTGAAGAGCTTTTCATGTCTTCCTTGACATATCATGTCTCTTTGGTTAAACACATCACTCGTAAAATAAAATACAATTATTCTCATCTGAATTGTTTTGCTGAGTTAAGCCACTTTAATTTAACTAATGCTCCTACATTTTATGGCATTTCAGCATTGTGTTGCTTTAAACATTATTTATTGCTGTTTCTTCTGAGTTATCAAACACCATGTAGATGTTACACTGCAAGACCAGTTAGTGCTATATCAACTAGCCATTTTAACTTAGTTAGGCTCACAGACACACCAGTCAACATTGCTTCTTTTAACGGTCACCACACTGCAGTTACCAACCCAGTCTGGGTTCCTGACTTCAAAGGAAAAACAAATTAGTCCAGCCTTGTTAAGCCCCAGACAGCCTCATTAAGGTAAATTTCTACACAGAAGGATAGCATAAATGCTAACTACAATAGTCCAACAGATACAAGAGAGTACGCACATTGTAAAGGGGACACAGTTACCTTGGCATGCGCTGCCAGTTAAAACTGCAGCCTTAATTATACATTTGGGCTAATAAAACTCGTTTGAATTTTAAACAGGGTGTGATTTGGACTGCAAAGAGATGGCGTGCAGCTGATAGAATTCGTATATCTCAGCGTCTTTACCCCGCTGCAGCTGCGTGTCATGAAATGCAGACGAAGCCCACCTGTGCACGCGCAGTCGCACGTGCCAATTAATTATGCGGCCTGTTTTCATCACCCCCAACGTTTGCTCTCTTGCATGTCAGTGAGCCAAGAGCTCGCTTGCTAATGTGGAACAATGCGCGGGTGGCTGTGCTGTGATTTTTGGGCCACAAAGCTGTGGAATTAGTGCAGGTGGTGTTCATTGTTCACCTGCTCTTCAGTCTGTCGCTGACTGACGTCTATAAACGCTGTGTAAACACTGAACGCCGCTAGCAGAAATCTCTGTTGAAGGGGAGGTGGGCTGCTTGTCAGAGTGCATTGGTGAATGGTCCGAGATACAGAGACATTTAATTTTCTGACAAAGCCAGATGCCACACACAGCCGCTTTGCGAAAACAGGCCTGTTTTGCACACCTGAAAAGCAATTGTTAACTTCTGACAGGAGGCCAAACGGCACCAAAGTTTGTCTCCCGCCACATTTCACAATGTATGTGACAGAAACAAAAACAAGATTTCTCCAAGCGTTAAGTAAAGAAAAAAAAAACACTAACACAGGAAGGAGGCAGGAGTGAGAAAGTGGCGATTTGCAGGCTAACATTTCATAACATTTCAGCGTGCTGACATCACGCCTGGTGTGAAACATATCTGGTCAAAGGTTCAGCCAGAGGCCGCGCCTGCCTTCACGACAGGCAGTCCAGAGCTCCCCAGCCAGGGAATGCTGCTAATATTGTGTGTGTGGAGCTGAAATGGTGACCGTGCATACACACATCACATGGTGACTTCTCAGTGACACGGAGACAAAAGGACAGTGAGACTTCTCAGGAGCATAACCGCGTCTTCGTACAGACTTATGGCATGATGTTGCGTGCTGGTGGTGGGGGGGGGCCTGCTGTGGGACAGGTCCAGCTGTGTGGTGGGTGTTGCCCATGGTGGATCTATACAAAGAGGCCCCCTCCAGTGGCATCAACCCAGCAGGGCTCAGTTGGGGACCATTGTCTTTGTCAATAACACTCCTTCTCCTGACTACTTGTCCCTTAGGTTCTGCTCTGCGCCCACTGGTGAAGAAGGGATCCAGTGCCGTGTGGGGCAGCACGAATGTGGAAAGGAAAGGGGCTCACAGGAGTGAGACTGTTTCTTCACTAGTCCAAAACAACGAGGCCTACTCGACAGGCAGAGCTCTGCCTGGTGACCCTCCTCTCTTTGGCCTCACTGTAAGTGTCCTTAAGCCCACACAAACACACACGCACACGCACACAGACACATTAGACACACACTCATTCTTCCTCCTCTCTCTGTAGATAAGTCTCAGTGTTGCCTGCTGTAACTTGAAACTCTCTGGCGTTTGGCAGCAGTCTCCTCTTTTGACCAAATAAAAAAAAAGAGAGAGAGAGAGAGAGTGAGAGAGAGAGAGAGAGCTCTCCAGCTCACCATGGCCCCCCCACATCTCCTTGCCTCAGTGAGCAGCCTGCAGCAAGCTCTTGGCCAGCACTATGGCATGGAGCCATTGCAGGTGGGAGGGTTGTGTGTGTGTGTGTGTGTGTGTGTGTGTGTGTGTGTGTGTGTGTGTGTGTGTGCCTGCATGTGTAGCGGGAAAGTGCACATGAACACAGATATCATCTCCTGTTCTTCTGAAGCACTCAGGGCAAGGCGGGTGTGCGATGGGGTCAGCTGGCGCCTATCCAGCACCCTGGGCTACAGGAGAGAAACGAGGAGCGCAAACAACCCCCCGCACCGCCCCCACTCCCAGCCCCGAACCTCTCCGCCTCCTCCCGTCCTGCTATGCCTTTAGGGTGAAGGCACTGGAGCGCGTAATGCAACGAGAGGAGTGCGTGCTCAGTGTACCTTCACAGCTCAGCGTGCTCAGTGCATCTTCACAGCTCAGCGTGCTTAGTGCACCTTCACAGCTCAGTGTGCTCAGTGCACCTTCACAGCTCAGTGTGCTCAGTGCACCTTCACAGCTCAGCGTGCTCAGTGCACCTTCACAGCTCAGTGTGCAGTCACGCCTGCTGGCAGAGCACTGACCTTGAGCCATGGGCGTGGCCTTCGCACATACCCCCAGCAGTGGTAGACTTTGCCCCCATTCAGGGGGGAGCTAGCAGACAGCCCATTGGTGGCTTTAGTGGACACTTCCATTGCAAAGGACAGCAAACTGGGCTTAGATGAGTATATACATACAAGAGGTCTGGTGAGCCTGGGTACAGCTTCTCTCTCAGCCTGAAACGTCTACTCCCCCCACCCTCTCCTGTCTCCTCTGGGGCAGGGGAGGGTCTCTAATGCCTGGGCCATTTGTCTAAAAGGCTTTTCATTAGGGGCACTGAGAGACACTAAACACTGTTATTACTGCAGGGGCATCTATCTATGCTGACCAACATCACAGGGCCCTCTCTTAATTACAACGCTGGAGTCACAGTGAGAAAAGACACAGGCAGTGTCCCTCATACACACACACGCACGCGCGCGCATGCACGTACACACACACACACACACACACACACACACACACACACACAGACACATATGCGCACGTGCGCACTGACACATTCCCAGAAAATTTTACAAAACAAAGATTATACACTTGGAAATAAATACACAAAATTGAAAGAAGGCCCTGTCCTGTACAGTGGAAAAAAACAATCCTATAAAAATGCGCTACAGAAAGAATATTAAGAAGTGTGGGTTATATTAATGGGCTGGGCAAGTAAACTTCTTTGGTGAAGCATAAAGGGTGGCAGGTAAGAATGACAGTCACCATGACAACACCCTGCCTCAAGGGGAACCTGGGAACAGTCAGACAACTGCAACCGCCAAGAGGACGTGCAGGTCTTTTGTTTTCCATCACCACCGTCCAACAATGGACACACACACACACACACACACACACACACACACACACACACACACACACACACACACACACACACACACACACAGCTGGCTGCTTAAGTGCTGCAATTAACTTTTGCTGATGCAGACTATAATGTTTTTATGCAACAGAGAAGGGTGAGGTCTTTGCTGCCAGCATTTGTTTTGAATAAGCCCCTTGTTAATACAGTAGTCTCAAAATCCTCAAGGCCTGGTACTCACAGCACCCCCATTAAAGTCATTTGTAAAATTTGGGCCATAAAACTAAACAGATGCAATTGCTGGCATCGGGCTTCATTTAATGTTCCTGAGGGGCTGAGGTAGACACGACACAGCGTGAGACACGATATCTCCACGTGCTCTTTTAAACTCCGTTACGACATGCTCTTTTAAATTCCCAAACAGCAGAAATGACCCTGAGTATGTGCATATAATATATCCAACACCTACAGCACCCCACAGCACACCCCTGTCAACAAAACCAGGCATGCTAATATAGATCCTACTAATGGTACAGCACTGTCACTAGTATTGCATAATTCACAGCACATGCACAGTATACACCGTGCAACCACGTTGTCAGAACAGTGGAACTCTCCCTTGCATTTAATTGCTTGTGTTGTTCTTGTTCATTATTACGTACAGAATTCCCATTGCAGTACCCACCCTCGTTTCTCTGCGTCACTCATCTTGTTCAGAGGTACTGCGTGTTTCTGTGCCCTCACAAGCGTTCATGCATAATAACATGCATTATTTCAATCTTTTGCACATGACAAGAAATGGAAGTTGGCTCTGTAAAAGTAGAGGGTGTTTGGAGAGTTGCAGTGTTAGCAGAACAGTTTTACAGTGCTGTCCAATCCCCCCCACAACTTTAGTGCCCCATTCTAATCTGGATCCAGGGAGTGGAAACTGAAACTGGTAAGAAAGGGTTTTAATCCAAAAATAACCCAGAGTAATTGTGAATAATCTTATCTAATACGAAGTGTATAAGTGTATGGTTTCTGTGTGTGTGTGTGTGTGTGTGTGTGTGTGTGTGTGTGTGTCTGCACATGTGTGTTTGTGTATGTGTGATTTGCGCACCACTGAGGGTATGGGACAAGGAATTTTCATTGACTTGATTGTCAAAAAAATGTGCCAAACTGCTGCATGAGTGGGAAACTGTGGTCTGTTATGCCCTGGATCAGAACTCACCTCCTGCAGGAGGAGGCACTGCAGGCCAGGCAGGACAGGGCCAGGAACAAGGGAGGGGGTCCTTATCAGCACAGTCTGGTCCTACCAGAACAGCACTAAGAGCTGAGGGGGGATATCTGCTCCAGTAGCAGTTCCCGCCAGCTCGGGGGAGTTACCAATCTGGGATGGTCTGAATTTCACCTATTGCAGCTGATGTTCCGTACCTGGGGCAAACAAAAGGAGGAGCAACCCCCACACCCATCCCAATCTGCCCCGGGGCAGAGCTGAGAGAGAGCAAGAGGAGCTTGCACAACACTGGCTCATGTTATTTTGTATCTTTGCAGGAGGACACACGCACACGCGCTCACATGAGCTCACACACACACACAAACACATACGCACACACACATGCACACACAGGCACATTCATTCACACACACACACACACACACACACACACACACACACACACAGACACACACACTCTCTAATCCAAAAACAAGAAAACACAAAACAGTGTAAAAAGCCTGATGAAAAACAGATGATGTAAGAGCACATGCCACCAACAATGTGTTTCAGGTTTTGTGTCCTTGTAGGGATATTTCTAATGTATGACTTTTGACCTTGCAAAACCTGTACAGAACTACATGCACATGCATACTAGCACAACACATAATAGCCCGAAACTGCTAAGAGTAACAAGGCGAAAGGAGATGGGTGTTTGTATGAAGGGTCTTAGCACAGGCTAATTCCCTGAAGAAACTCGGTGTCCAAAAACAACAAGGAAATTGCTCACTTTGACTTGCTAGCCACAAAGCCAAGGACAGAAACTGATACAACACTAGGCATTTAAAAGCCAAACTGAACCTGATACAAAAATATAAAGATAAGCAGAATGAATAACCTTTTCCTAGCAGTCACTGGCATTAGATAATGAGGGTGGATTAGAAATGGCACCATGATGCAGGACAAAAATAATGCCCAGTGAAAGAGGAATAGAACAGGCTGCACACAACCCCCTCCCTCACTATCTACATAAACGAACCTGCTAACTCGAGTGCTGTGTCACTGCCAGGGTTCACTCCAGAAGGGGGGTGGGAAGGCCCCCCCTGCCATTACAGTGTTAGCCTACCTTGTCTTCCATCCTCGCCAGCCTGGAGCCAATGGTGTTGGCTCCTTTGTCCTTGGTGCGCTCTGCAGAGGGAGGACAGGAAGTCGTGTGAGGACAGGGGAACAGCGCTTTTCACAGTGACACGACACCAAGAAGACAACCGACTATGCAGCAGTAAGGTACACAAGGGCTGGTTAACAATTCCTGCAGGTTAGTAATCACTAAAATGTCCTCCATCTACAGAAGCCAGTTGTATCCCAATGCCCCCCATGACTGAATAGGCTCCACCCCCACCCCCCACCAGTGATATCACCATTCAGCCCCCATTATTCCACCACGGACAAGGCTGAGGTGTGCCCAACAAAGGCTCCATTCTCTGAAGGCTAAGAGCCAGAGGTGTTGTGGCAAATGGCTGAAAGTATGTGGGTAGGGGCTTGTTTGAGCGCACTCAAACAAAGGCCAGAGAAGAGGGCTGGTGTTCCAGTCCAGCCAAGAGAGACACAGGTGGAGGAAGGCCAAGGTTAGCAGGAGCAAGAAGGACACAAGGAGAGGAGAGAGCTAAGGGAGAGAGAGCGGGAGGGAGAAATACTGATTACTCCTGGGCAGCTCCCTGAGCAGGCCACTTCAGGGCCTGATCATAAAGAAGGCTGAACATTCCCTTGATGTTTTTTTGTTTCCTGTGGAGCCATGTTGCCAAGCACACTACACCCCAGGAAATAGACTTGTGTGATTTTTGGAAGCGCTGAAAAGTTAAGAGACTCTGGCAGAGAGTGGGTTCACCAGGAGGCCAGATGTGGGGGGGGGGGGTTTGGTGGTGTGGTGAGTGGAGGGAAAGAGGGAGAGAGAGAGAGAAAAGAGAGAGAGAAGAGAGACAGTGAACGATGCAGTCCTGGGCTACAGTGCCATCATGTTGTCAGGCCAGTTAGGGGCAGGAGCCCGACAGTGCTGTGGGAATGTACTGTACCTGAGCTGGACTGGAACAGTGTGAGCTTCCCAAGGGACTGGTCCAGCCTGGCCAAGTGAACACACAGAAACATCATGTCAAAGCATGTGGCGGTAGGGTCACTTCAGCAGTCCTGCACAGCTCTGGCCTTCCAGCAGTGCTGAATGGTGAGTGTGAGTTATAACAGAGTACCAGTAATCCTGATCCAGGTTTTGCTCAATTTCTGTAGGCATGCAAATGGTGAAGGAATAGCTGTCATTGATAAATTTCTATATTTGTATTCCTCATGTACTTACTGGTAATCATACTGATTTCAACACCCTTAGATAATAATCGGTACAGTAAACACAAATGACTTTCTGAAATATAAAAGCTGCTTTAAAGTATTTTTTTTATAATTAAAAAAAATAAATTTTAACCAGTTTAAGGGTAGTAGTTTATTAAGATGTCAGCAGCTGTAGCAATTTTCTGATCAAGTCAGAATTAATGCAATTTTGGTGTATCGCACTTTTAAAACCAAGGCATAATTCACACACCTTGGGCTAATGCATCCACATCAAGCATGCTTCCTTTAGTGTAATGCTCTTGTTCAAGCATCCACTCAATCAAGCTAAGCTAAATGAGACCTCAGCAGCTGAAAGGAGGGTCCACGTAAGCTGAGGCATGCAGAGATCAGAGCTGTGTACAGGTAAACAACCTTACAATTCTGTACATGGTTCTGTAGAGACAGCTCTCCAAATCCAGACATGCTCCTCTGGTACCATACCACACTCACCCACACGGGATTGTTCTGCACATTTCACGCACGGATCTCACCAATCATGGGAGCGTCATTGGCACAGAAATGTGAACTGCACTCACCTTCTCTGCATCTCTTTGATGCGAACCATGAGGTTGACGTGTCCCTGCGAGTACTGCTCTATCACGTCCCGCACATCGTAGGGCTTCCGTGCTTGCTGCGGGCAAATGCATGCACATAATGTTACAACATCAGGAAGATCAGACCATGTCTTACAAATTATTTGGCTCAGCTTCTGGTCCAAGCATTAGTCATCTTAAGATTGGACTATTGCAATTCAGTGCTGGCTGGTCTCCCAGCCTCTGCTACGTGTTCTCTCCAGAAGATGCAGAATGCAGCGGCACATCTCGTCTTCAACGTTCCCAAATGGACGCACATAACTCCCCTGCTTGTCTACATTGGCTGCCAGTCCAGGCATGCATCTAATACAAGATCCTGATGCTTACATTCAAGTCCATCAAAGGGACTGCACCAGGCTACCTCCAGTCCTGTATCAAGTGCTACGTCCCCTCCCGTTCTCTGCGGTCTGCTAATGGGAAGAGACTGGTTGCACCCCTGCTGAAGAATGGTAAACCTAGGCTCTCCTCATCTCTGGTGCCTATGAGCTGGAATGAGCTTCTGCCAGCTTTGAGGACTTCATCATCCCTGTCCACATTCCAAAAGCACCTGAAGACACGTCTCTTCAGGGAGCACCTCAGAACTTAAAACCCCACCTTTGTCATCTCTGCTTCCTGTTACTCCATTGTTG
>JABJVR010008221.1:0-10826 GCA_025773905.1 Chitala chitala | reverse complement strand
GCTTGGGCATCTGTTTCGGATGCCTCCGGGACGCCTCCCTGGGGAGGTGTTCCGGACATGTCCCACCAGGAAGAGACCGCGGGGAAGACCCAGAACACGTTGGAGGGACTACATCATCCGACTGTCCTGGGAATGCCTCGGTGTCCCCCCGGAAGAGCTGGAGGAGGTGACTGGAGGTCGTTTCTTAGACTGCTGCCCCCGCGACCCGGCCCCGGATAATCGGTAGATAATGGATGGATGGATGGATAGATGGAAGAGGCACTTGGGTCTTTAGCTCAGCAGATTAATCCACTTGTCAGATAGCTTTGAGTGAGCTATGAGGTCCCCAGGTCAAATCTGGGCATATCTGCCCATGTTACATAAGCAAATGGAAAGGTCATGACCTCAATTAGGCATATTGTGGCATGGTTGTACACCAGGTTGTTGGATTTGCAGTACTGATATAAGGGGCTTTTTCTAGGTATGCAAATATAACCCAGCTGACCAGATGGCAGAAATAAGCCTGAGACAAAGGACCTGTCAATGAATGATATCAAAAAGACTTAAATGTAAAAAATACATTTTGTCATCACATAAACATTTAGTCAAAAGCATCAGGATGGTATTGGTATCTATTTTTGGTCACAGCTTGCTCAAGAAAATCATCACCTCAATACCGTTACAGGCTTGTTAAACAGATGAAGCATTATAATATTATTAAGCATTATAATGAATTCTGTAAATTTCCTTAAAATTAAAGACATCTTGCCCAAAGAGGAAATTAGCATATTTCAGGATGAGAATGAGAAAGAGCACAAAGTTCCTGAAAAGTAAACGGATTTCACAGTATAATTAATATGTAACCAAGCTGTCCAATTTGTCATATCAGATTGCTGTTTGATCGTGTTTCCTTGACAGACTCTAATTGGATAGAAAATGTAAAAAAAAAGCCAGATGAAGAAACAGTGGACACTGCAGCAGGATGTTTATTTAAAGACTCACGAGACACACGCCAGTGTAATCAGTTTTGATTGTTAACAGTGAACAGTGTTTGTGTGTCTATGCTGTGACACTCACTCGCATGATGTTTACTTGTAAATTTATTAACCAGTTAAGTTAAAATATCTGACACTGAAGACTGACTTTAAAAAAATGTATTATATTGGTACAGCGTAATTACACCCTTCCCCAATAAGAATCACACCAATAAGAAGTGAAAAAAATTATTAGTGGTAGTAGTAGTAGTAGTAGTAGCATAATAATAATAATAATTATAACATCTGTATGATTCTTTACTTGTTGTCATGCAGAACACAATTTGACAAACGTAGAAACTAAAGTTGCTAACATTGAGCGCAAATTTTGCCATCATCTTCATCTATGCCAGGGATCAGAAACCTGCGGCTCTAAAGTCACATGTGGCTCTTCCACCCCTCTGCAGTAGCATCCCTGTAATGGGAGAAGGACCAAAATGGCTTGTTTGATAGTGAAGGTTGCAGTCCCCTGCTCTATGCGCATTGTTCCCCACTTTACAAAAATGCAAAGAAATTCTTGCATGTTTGCTTGTTTTAACTGTAGCTTCCAGTTTCTCTTTGACCATGCTTATAAAAGGACCCACGTGGGGAATGTATAAGCAGGTGGCACATTCGTCTTCGTAAAGCAAGTGACCACACAAGGGGCAATGTGGGAATGCTGCGTAACTCCGGCGCGGTGGAGTAAAGGTCACAGCTAAAGGCGAATGAGGGTGGACTGATGCCCGAGCTTTCACAGTGCACAAACTGTCGTGTGCAGACTAGAAAAATGAAAACCGTGAGAGCCGTCGCCAATGATCCCTACAGCCCCTTCGTCCTGCTGGAGGCTTCAAGGCATAGTGGTTTAAGTTCAAGATTCTCCAGATTCCCCCCAACATAGCAGCAATGCTTTAGAGAGTTTCTGCAGCTTGTTATGGGAGATGCCTTGGATGGTTCATGCAGTGTATATTTTCATTTACTCTGAATGCTTGGCACACTCTCATCATAAACAGAGGCCTAGGTAGACATTGATGGAATAGCTGGTTTAGACTGCCCATGATGAAAGAAACCATTCATTAAAATGTCTCATTTACATAGCTAAGGACAATTAAAAAGCCTAGGCAGTCTGCTGGAAGCACTGACAGTTTTTTTTTTTTTCCTTCAAATGAGCTTCAATGTTCTTGCAGGAGTTGATTGATTTAAAGTCTTAATATATGCAATATGGAGATGTTATAATATGAATTATAACCTAAAGAATTAATAAATTGTTATTCAGAATTGTGATAGAAATAAACAAGCAAACAGTAAAACCATTTATGGTTACTTTGATAATACAGTGTTTATAGCTGTTGTGGTAGTTTAAATTTTTTCAGATTTGGCTTTTACTCAGTTTATGCATGTATATGTGTGTAATTATCATTGTGTGTAATTATCATTTATTGGAAATTAAATATCAGTCAATTCAAAATAATGACGTTCACCTCTACCTTAAAGGTATCAGTTATTAGTAATGCTGGGAATAAGATGATTCGCTCTGCCTTTCTCACTTTTCTGTGGCCATTTCCCTGCTCATCTGCCCCCCACCCCACCCCACCCACCTGTAGCATACTGAAAGGGCAGCCATGATCTCTCAGTTTACTCACTGTAATCCCATGGGTGTTTGAGACTACAGGAGGCGTTGCCTGCTCCTGAAAGCTCAGTCCCACTGTAATAAACTTTGCACATGTGGTGCCACATCTGACACACAAGTGCCTTCGTTCCGTTCGTGCTTAAAGGTGCTAAGTAATTGACATAGCGGATAATCTTTTAAAGAGATGCAACCAGTTCAGTGAAATGCTTCCAATTAAACAGCATAATTGACATTAGCATTCTGTTGAACTTTAACCCCCACTCAAAAACTTGCAAAAAAGTGGAGTGCAGAGGGGCCTCTTATCAGTGGTGGGTCTGTTGGAGTATCCGACTCAGCTAGGCCCTGAGTTGGTTTGTCATTCTCTCCGTGTCTGCCGTGCAACTTCTTTCCAAGTATGGTCACTATGAGGTGGCTGTCACCCGGGCCCTTTGTGTCAAAATTAATGGTAGACAGAGAAGGGCAGAAAAGACAGGACAGCTGTTTCTGTCACCACCTGGAGGCTGTTGAGCAGAGTGCTGCAGAAGTCTGCAGAGCAGAGTGCGGTGAAGAAAGTCCACTGAGGCCTCTGTACACGACGTGTCCTGCACTTGTGTTTCTGTTAATCTGATTCTGCTGTCGGCAGCTGTCCTTTTTATTTTTTGCATTTTTTTTCTACTGCACTGGTGAGGCTCCTGGGTCTACCCTGTCCTGCCTGGATAGAGGGGGGCTTCACAGGCTGAGGACCCAGGGGGAAAAAATTAAACGCCTTGTCACATTTCCATCATTCACATTTCATGCAGTTCTTGCGCAGGCAGTGAATGGGGTTGGGGAGGGGGTGTTTTCTGGTGGGCTCTTGGTATCCTATATGCCAGTGAAGTGAAATCACATGTACGTAAGGTGAGATGTTTGTGCGCTTTTGGGGGGAGGAGGGGCAGTGGGCTTTGCTCTCCCAAACTCACATTCACGTCCAGTTATCCATGCCGACAACGAAGTCATGCGAAAAACACGAGGGGGGGGGGTGGTGAGGAAAATTTGTCACATCAGTTCACAGTGACCCCTATAAATAAGTCACAAATGTGGCTGCACTGAAATCTCCACGCCTAGAATTCCACTCACAGTGCGATCAATGCTGTATAATTGAACAACTAAGAGAAACCTGCTGTTATGCTGTTAAGACTCTAAATCACTGAAATTAAGACATTTTCACTTCTCAGTCTCTACTACACTGGGCAATATAAAATTCAATACATGTGCATCTTTCACATGATCTTCTCTATAACCTGAGCTAGGTGTGATGTCTGAAATCTTGCCTCCCCTTATTTAAATTTTTTGGGTGCTTTTGTACTGTGACTGGTCCAAAGCTGGTAAGGACTGGCCTGCATAGCAGCCTTTCATGGAAGTTAAATGCCTCCAGTGAATAAGAGCTTTTAAAAGTTACCATTGAATAAATAACCCCTGGAGGTGTCTGTTGGTTTGTAAAGCGCTGTCCTTCTCTCATGCGGTGTGTCGTCTTTTATTCCCATAATGCCCTGGACAACAGAAGCGTTAAATTGAAGGACACAACAAAGGCTACTGAGTGCAAGGACACACATGTCCATTTGGTCTGCCGAGGCTTTTAAGCTCAGTCAAACCAGTTCTTTGATATTGTGTTTGGTTTCTTATATTGTTGTTTCTCCTCGTGTAGTGCTTCGAGATGTTGGCATTTTTCTTCAGACACTTACATGAATTCTCCCTCAATGGCTAGCAATTTGTGAGTCAAGGAACTGACTGTAGAAAGTGACTGTCTTGCTGTTATTCTGTAAGATCTGCAATTTCTTGTGTAAAGCGCTTTGAGGCACCTCGTAGTAAAAGGCACTATATAAAAATAAACTGAATTGAATTGACTGTAACTTCATAATGACTTCCCTTTTGAATTTCTTTTGTGTTCTGCTTTAATTTACTTCTTGTACCTTCACTACAAGCACAATGGCTGCTGTACAGGTTCATGTTAAAACAATACGACTCTGAGTTAAAGTCATACCTGAAATGGTGTGACTATTTTTGATTGTAAAACACGTTTGTGTGAATGTATCATAACACGTTCTCTGTAATGTTGTGCAAAGGATTGACTGTGATCACCAAATAACCTTTGCCCCTAAAAGCTGAAGGGCTTGAAAAGTAGGGATGTTATATCATTACTTCAGACAAAACTGTGGGCCTGTCAGTTGCTTATTTCCCTTAGTAACAGACATGAGGTAGATGAAATTGTGGCTTGTGGTTGGCTCAAATCAAACAGCTACCTTTTTTTTAATCCTTAGCTAACCTTGCCAAAGAAGACCTGGCCACCCCTAGCTCCCTGTGACCCCTCCCCCACCCACCGATGCCAGCTGTCCTGTGAATCACAGGACTCCCTGCTGATGGATGGCACATGACCATGACACTGAGCTTACATGCACTGCTTTGCCCTTACCGCACCGCGCCTTTGTTGGAAGTGAGTGTGTGTTATTACAACCAAGGGGCCTTCTCCTAATTTTAACTGCTAATGGGCTCGGCCCTCTGCTCGGTGACATAGTCCCTGCCAAAAATAGTAGGCGGGGTGACAGTCATGGGTTCGACGAGGAGCCAGGCTGCCAGCCAAAACACATTTGAGCTGGATGGAATTTCTTGCCCCTGTGAAAATGTGGTGCTAATATTTCCTTTGCAATTTCTAACCCATCCTCACATCCCACAAGTCCCTGGTTACCAAAATGATTGGTAGGTGCCCACTTATCTTGATCCTTTGACAGTAACCCTTATCTTCCCACTAATGATGTCAACAGACCTCACTTGAAAGAACCAGCATGGAAACAATGATTCAAATGAAAAGTTGGCTGTCGGTGTCTGGAGGTACCTGTGGGTAGGTCGGCTCAGCCAGTTTCATGACTTTACAAATCCTTGTCAAGTTGGCACAATGCCACTTGACTGGCAATGATGCATTTTGTGTGAATTTCCTTATTGTGATTCACCTTGCTGAGTTATTTCATCAGCATGTGCCAAGCTTGTGGAGGGACATCACCAAGGTTTAGCAGATGCTCTTGGCACAGGGTTGTTGCATGTGAAGAATTTTGTGGGACAGAGAAGATGCACTCCAAGAATGTTTTCTCATGGTGGTACTACACAGGTGTCACAGGGACATCACAGAGAGTCGAAAGCAGTAGCTGTCGAATGGTCTGAAGTGTATAGGGATACTCCAGGCCCCTGCCCTCTGTCATCCCTCCAAGCAGTAAGGGAAGGCTGCTATTGCACAGACCTGTTGTCTGTGTGCAGAGAGTGAATAAAGAAAATGTGGGTCGTGTGACCACCAGAGCTTGGCAAAGAGGAGAGATCTCTGTGTTCGCCTGTCCAGATGCTACACACTGATCTGGATTTACCACTAATAAGAAATCAAACCCTTATTACCACAGTATTAGAAACTACAGTATTAGAAACAGAGAACACAATTGTAAATGTGCATTTTAGCACAGGTGTCTGTGAAAGCACGTTTTTGTTATGGTGTGCACACAAACCGCCATATACTTTTAAATAGTAACCTTAATGTCCAAAAATGAATACCCAGGTTGTATTTAGGATGCTTGTTATGAATGATTTATTGCATAGTCCTTTAGTTGGGTGTTTCTCTCTAGTGATCAGTAGATCTCTGTAAACATTGTTAGGATGGGCTGAGGACCAGAGCAGAAGCACTTCATGTGTGGCCTGGTGCTTGGTGTCATCTCCTCTTCATTTTGTAATTACAAATTCCTTGTAACACAATTCTGTAGCCTCTAAGTTCTTTTATTTTTGTTTCTTGTTTTCATTTTAATTGAGTGGATTTACTTATTAGCTGAATTAAATACAGCTACTTAACTCCATGGTAGCAGTTTCACCAATGCTTTGTTAATCCTGTGTTTGTGTAGGTTCATGTAGTAGCCTTCGTGTCTCCCAGATGAACTAAGGACTTTCCCTTTTCCCTTGGCAAGTCAATCAGAAAGCAGGAAGCACTCCTTGGTATACACAGAAGTGCCATGTGTATCCCTGGGCAGGCTCCAGTCCTGCTACCTTCGCTACATATGCATCTGATTAAAATAGACTTCCTTAAGTGGATAATTGCATAATATGAAGAGAACGGACTGTCAGATGTGAAAGCAGCAATGCAATAGCTTTGTTTCCCTGTTAGCCAGGATGGTGCCTTTTAAAGCATTTTTTGTAGGCTTTGTAAATTCTTTCACTGTGCCTGTTCACCTAAATACTGTCCTATTGACTCTAATACTAATTCTCCTTTTTTTCAACCACCACTTCCTCCCGTCTTGAAACAGGATTCCTCCCAAAGCAATAAGTGAATTTTTGTGAATCTAAAATGAAATTCTGTGAGGCTGACCTCCCAATACAGGCATGTTACCACTTAACATGCTGAACAATGAAGTGGTAACACTTCAGGCACTGAACTTTCAAGGTTTCCCACTGTAGTGTGAAAAAACCCGTGCACATCTTTTCAGTCCCTTCAGAAATGTCCAAACAACTCCCATGCTCAGCACTGTTATTGAAATATTAATTTAAATAGGTGGCCTTGCACTCAACAATTTTTGTGTATCACTTCATATTGTGATATTGAAAAATTCAAAAGTGAATACAAATTGCATTTAATAACTTGGAATGACACTGCGTACGTCTGCATTTCCAGTACACCGTTTTACACAATTGAATATAAATTTGTGTCCCAACCCCTTACCTCCAGACATACATTTCCAGAATAAAGTTGATAGCATAGATAAGGCAAGGACACAATATAAATATTTGCATTTATGTATTTTTGAACAGGTAACAAGAATTTTATGTGGACTGCTAAGATTACGTAGAAAAGAACTGATAACAATGGTAAATCTGGTTCATTGCTGTAGATTGGTGATCTGAGTCGCAGCTGACACTGTTGCTTGAACATGTAAAGAGGCCTTTTAGTGTGTTTGCATTTCCTTATTTTCCACCACCGGGCTCAGCCGTAACATCATCGGTGCCTAATGCCAGTGACAGGTGTTCCGGCCGGAGGAGCCAGTTCCTTTTATGCAGTGCTGGACGTCACACTTGCGAAAGGGGTGTGGGGGCAGGGACGCTGGGCAGTATGTAGGCCCCTCAGCCCCCTTCTCCAACCAGTAGGTTCATAACATTTCGTTCGTCTTTGCTTCGCTTGTATTGCAGCTGTGTTGATGTGGTAACAGCCACTCAGTTTCAGACAGCTAAACTATTACACATATAAAAATCATTATTTAGTACAACAAGACTCTTTAACTAGCAGGAATACTACAGAGCAATGTAAAGCTGGGCAATAAAACGGCACCAATGATTACTGCATTTTTTTTTATGTCACAATTAAACTTAGATTGACAATGCTTACGGCCTATCACGCAACACGTAGGTCAACACAACAACCAATCAATTTTTTAACCCATGAGGTTAAACTCAATACATGCATAATGTGATCCCTTTTAGAAAAAATGCATGATTCGATAATACCAAAGAGGTGGTACACACCTTCAAAAGTTTGAAAAAAAAACAATATGTAAGATGTTTATTGCTGCCATCATTTGGACATACTATTTTGATCAATTGTACAATTATGTTTATCAAAAACATATTTTTTGTTCTACGTTTGTGGTGGCATGGTGGTTAGCACTGTTGCCTCACACCTCCAGTCCTGGGGTTTGATTTCCATCTTGAGTATGTATGTGTGGAATTTGCATGTTCTGCCTGTGCTTGGTGAACTTTCTCTGGGTTCTCAAAATTACCCGTAGTGTGTGTGTGTGCCCCCTCCGGTGGGTTGGCACCCTGTCGTGGGTGTCCCCTGCCCTGTGCCCTATGTCTCCTGGGTTGGGCTCCAGGCTTCCTGCAACCTTAACTGGATTAAACAGTATGGAAAATGAATGAATGCTATACCTTTTTCTTATATTAAGGATCATGTTTGTATATAGCTTGATACTGGTTGTTAAATAATTGTAAGCTATAATGACCATGTTTGTTTGAATCAATATGAAATTCTATATGGTAATAAATATTGATATCGATCAGTACAGAAAAAAAAAATTGTGATGATAATTTTGGATATATTGCCCAGCTCTACAGAAACGATTTTGTGTTTGAATGACAATTGATCTCTGTTTGGTGTTGTGTTTCTGGGTGTAAGGGAACCATCCAGTACGACATATGCAGTTGTCCAATTTTACAGGTTAAAAAATTTTCACTCTTATTTTGCTGATCCTCATCATATTGTCCAAACACAAGCACATTCCGAAGTGTCCTTTTTTAAAATCCTGAACTTCTGAAATCTCCCCAGTAACAGGGTCTCAAAGTTGTTTGGATCCCTGAGATGGACAAAAGGGTTCCAGTACCCTCCCATCTGCACTTAGTTGTGTTCAATGGTGTCCTCACACACTGGGGAAGACAGTTGTCTCGATATCCTCAAACTGGAAGGAAACTGGAAGAATGAAAGAAAACCCACGTATTGAGGTGTCTCAATAACCTGAAACAGGAACTCTCTGTTTCATGTCTCCCCTCCTCCTCCCCCAATAACTCAAGCAGTGGCTGTGGTCAAGGAGAGTGCAGGAGTTCACACCCATGTCACACCATCATAGTGCTGTTGGTGATTATCAGAATCCAGTGTGGTCAGAGTCACCAAACATAACTGTATCTAAATGAGCAAATGATGGCATCTTAGCTGATGCTATTCAAGTTTATTTATTTTTGCAAAATCTGATGTGTGGAAGAAGAATTTTACTTACAATTCTATGCAGTGTCTAGACGAGTGGCTCTGATGTTGGTCTTTATTCAGCCCTTTGTGCTGTTTGTGTGTTTTCTTAGGGTGTGTAAGGAGTTTGTACATTTCTTCTGTGTATAAGTGGATTTTCTTTGACTCTTGAAGTTTCTTTCCATGGCTAGGTGAGTTGCTCAAATGTCTGTACTGTGTTTTGAGGGCCTTATGTTGAGAGAGAGAGATGTGCCACTGAGGGAATACTTTACTGTCAGAGGAGATAAGAGGACATATCCTCTTGGAATTTAGGGCTTCAGAATATGTTGTATATTTATATGTTTTTGTTACATTATACAGTTGTGTGACCTGATGTCAAAATCTCCTATGATCTTGGTAGTCTTGGTTGCCAGGGATAGGCTTTAGTCTCACTGTGACAGCCACATGGATAAGTGGTTTGAAAATGAATGGATGTGTAAGATTACACAGCCTAGACAAAAGAGTGGACTGACCTGATTGTTAAGATATGCTACTGTTTATTATTTCTGCTTTGTGTGCTTAGTTTATATAATATGACAAGCGTGACTAAAAAGCTAAATTATCTTAGCAAATTGTCTGACTACACAAAACAAAACTCGTAACAACCCAATGATATTGGCAATATGGAATAACTACCAGTGACTAGTATAGGTGTATGCATATATGTGTATGTAAAGTATATGCGTGTTTATAAAATGTTAAATATGTGCTATATATGTGTGTATCTGTATGCACATGTAATGCTTTTGGCTGAAAATCTTGCACCATGTTTCACCAGAGTACATGTTTGCATTCCATCCTTGCTTAAAACTTGTCCTGACAGTTTCTTTTGTTTGGCATCTCTTTCATCTTTCCTCTCTTCCCTCCGTGAGGCCTTGGGAGAGCCCTGGAAGATTACCTGTAAATGGGAAAAAGGGGCCACGGGGTCTTCTTAGTTGGTGGACAACACAAAGACGGAAGAATCCTCCGTGGTTAGAGTTTAGTCTTGAGGAAGCAAGCCGTGTTGAAAACACAGAATAAAAGCCATCTTTGAGTTGCCCCTCTCATTCAAAACCTGTTCCTCTTCCATTAGATGTGTTGAATGCAGTGTTGTTTCAGCAAGTTAGCTGCTATTAGCTGGGTGTTAACACTTGGAGGTCTCTTGTCTTAAAGCTGTTTATGTAGAAATGGAAACCATGTCATGTTAGACTGTGTAAAAACCAGCATTGTTTCTGAGCTGTCAGATGAGAAATGAAGAGTTATTGCAAACGGTAATATTATCCACCAACAGGTGTGGGAGGACCTGATTCTTAGCAGGCAAACTGTGTGTGACCGAAATAGGTGTTTTAGTTAGACATGCTTTGTGTAATTATGCAAACCCAGTTTCTGTTTTCTTTTTCCATCATATGCTAATGTTTTTAGTTTGTGTGGAAAATACACACACACACACACACACACACACACACAGACATTCACGATG
>JABJVR010008220.1:0-10828 GCA_025773905.1 Chitala chitala | reverse complement strand
AAAATTAAACATTTGTAATCCTTGTAACACAGTATCTTTATGAAAGGACCACCACACTTGTTAAAAAGTGCCTAATAAGCCAGTGTTACTGCCTGCTGCCACAGAACCACAATTCTGGAGGACACCCACTCCTCTATAATATCCTTCCCCACAAATACTGCAACTCTCAAATGACCTTTCCAAGCAATACTCACTCACAGGCATATTCCGCATTCAGAACCAATATAAGATCCTTTTTTGCATCGTGATGACTCACTGCAAATTATTTGTATATATGCTAATACCTGCTTCCACTTCCCATTAAGCTGCTGTATTCTGTAATGTTTATTTCATGTTGTATTGCAAGAACGGGATGGAAGACAGACAATTGCCTATTTCATACAAAAGATAATTCTGCCACCTGATCTCCCTAATAATCTCTTGACAGCAGACATGTATATGAGCAGTCCTGAGGGGGAGCATCTTTGGTGGGTGGGTGACTGTTGCTACACGCCAGCGATTTTCTAAACAGAAGCAAACTGCGTTCACCAGAAGAACGAGGACATGATGTGATCTGATTCACAAAGCGGTCATCTCCGGCCACCACATTCTGCATTGATAGAGGTCAGCTGAAAAGCAGCCATGAGCCTTGCTCGAGTGTTCCTACGCAGTACAAGGCCACAGATCCATGTCCCACTAAACCCTGTGAGAGTGGTCTGACGCAAGGGGCCTTGGCGGAGATCAGCACTCCGGCTCACGCTGCTCAGGGCAGTTTGCTTCTGTTAGAAAACTGCTGGCGAGGTGACGCTGCAACAACAGGAACGGAGTCACCCATCCACCAATGACTGACAGCTACGCTGGCAAATCGCGAAAACAGGAGAAGAGCCTGACCTGCTGGCACCAACATCCCACCCAGGCAGCTGGCTCTGCCAGGCTCGCCCCAGTGTTCCCAGCCAAACCAACACCCAGCAGATTCATCCATCTCTGTCAGAGGAGCGGCAGCTCTGCCCCAACAGACACTCCAAAAATAGCCTCAACACTCTCTTCGGTGCTCTTCTCCATGGAAATTTATAGTAAGGTGAAAGATGTGATCCCACAAAAGGAACAGCCAGAGGCAAGTCAGGTTCTCCTTTGGGCCTTGCTGGTTGGCTGGCAGCCACAGGCTGCGAACAGTCAGCAGGCTTTTCTAGCAGCTGAGTATAACACCATTGGCCCAGCTTGATTTCCAACTCTATTGGTTACATGCAACTTATGAAATGAGCAAGCAAAAATGGCTGATTGCATTTCAAATTACATCATATAAACAGCCTTCCAAAATAGCCTGTCTGTGATGAATATCAACTGATTGCAAGGACTGTCATTAATCTAGTTTTCATGTGATTACATTACAAACTAATTTTAAAAACCTCCACTCATCAAAAATACCTTTAATGTTTAAAAGGTAAAACTGTCACAAATTTTTGAAGCTGCTGAAGAAAGTGACACTGTACCACCTTTCAACCCAAAAACCACATTTCTGCATCTTTTCTTAAACACCACTGATTAGTCTGCAATTATTCTAGCGCATACTGTACATCCAGTACTTTTTAATAGACAGAAAAACAAGAAATTACACTAACCACTCAGACTGGGTATAGGATCAAATACTAATTTCCACACTTTTGCAACACCAGAGACAAATATTTTATACTTTCAATATGCTATAATACTAAAAAAAAAAAAAAAAAAAAAAAAAAAACCCCACCATCACTACAGCTGTGAAACACCAAAGCAATAGAGTACACAAAAATATTTCAACTTTTCACAATTTAGTTTATGCTATTTCTCACTATCAACTTTAAAGTTTCACCCCCATCTGTAGGAAAGTCTTCAGACTGGTGATGAATACCTGCTCTAAATACACTGATGTCCTTGGTATGCACATCTCACCAAATTTTCCACTCATGAGAATTGCAAACTATTTTCCATCACTGGAGTGGAAACACATTCAAAACATGGACACTAATTGTCCAAATCACTTTCCAAGTTAACCATCGTTAAGCTTGTATATAGTCAGCTAATTTTTAGCCAATAGTCATCCAACAAAATCAGCTGCAACAAATGCATAAACTCAGTTCAGTCATAAAATCCACAGCATCTCCTGTGTGGTTATGTCCAACGTCTAACAAACCTGTCTATTGTACAGTCTGTGGCAGCAAAAAGCAGCAGCACAACCATTTTGCAGTATCTCAGACAAAAAACACATAGCCCAGTGGGAAAAGTGTGTGGTTCTGTGAAACGTGCAAGCTAACAGCAGTCTCCTAACTCCTGCTAAAAAGTGGGTAATGGCAGAATTGTTAAACGGGATGTAATGCGAAAATAAGAAGGGACCATGTTGGAAAGAAACTGCATTTGTTTCATACTGCCAGAGATATAAAGTGGAAAAGCCTTGGTGCGTCCTGATGCCAAATACAATCGACCTCACATACGTGCTAACAAAGTATTTTTCTCCAAGTAAGTTCAAGTGTGATTTATGTAACAATATATGTATTTAAAAGTTTTTTTAATTTATTTAAATCATAAGTTGACTGTAGGTTTGGGGGGAATGCATATCTCTGAAGAGCATTTCTACATGTGTAAAAATAGGTCTGGGCTGATATGGCCTAAAAATCAGAATATTTAAGAGAACATTTAGCACATTTGTAGCCAACAAAAGCCCTTGTTTTTGGGCACTGGCACATATCCTATTCTCCATATTGGGACACTTTGGGCTACAAATGTTTCTACTTTTGTTCTTCACGGTTCATTCTTGCTACCATTTTATCAGGCAAAGATACACTCAAGTGTTGTCACTGTAGAAGTTAATGAGTACTTCACAGACGCACATCTGGAAACCAGACAAAGTGATAAAGTGCAGCTGTAGAAAAACAGAAGCACAGGCTCAAGGTTGCATATGTATGCTAGCTTCATGTTCACAACACTTGGCAACAAATAAGTAGCAACTGAAAACAATTTATAAACTTCTTGTTACTACTTGAGGCCTAAAAAATTCTTTGGTAATTCTTTTGGTATTAAGTCTTTCTGTAGGGCAGAATCTGGTGTTTTGACTCTTGACTGCCATGGCAAAATAACAAACTTGTGCCAGAGCTTCTTGTGATGTAAAAGCACTAAAGGACCCATTTCCTGCCTTGAAGGGCCACTTGTGGGTGGAAATGTCCTCCAGAGAGCTGACATGGCACCCCACCTGCAGCGCGCAGACACGGATGCCAGAACGGTGCTAGCAAAGAGCCTGCCGGAATCTCCCCTCCACATGGGCCATCACCCTGCCTGCATGCGGCCGCCACGCGCCTCCGTGTAAGTCTGCTGTGCTGGCTCTAAACCAAGAGCCTATTTCAGGGTGCACAGGTGTGCAGGGGGCGGCTGGACTCCGGACAACAAGAACGCCAAGATCTGTCGTCTTGGGAAGAGCTGCCCAGCCGGGCCTGTCGACAGCCATCTGGAGAGCGACATGTGAGCAACAATTCCGGCGCAATGATGCAATGCGTGGAGACCGGCTGCGGTCTCCTACGGCAACAGAAAGAAGCACCGCAATCGCTGCGCATGATTGGACGGGAACCGCTCCAGAGAAACCTCGTATTAGTGGAACCTTGCCAAAAGAACGTGTGCTCAGATGCAGTCACATGCTGCAAGTGCTGTTTACAACACACGCACACATACGCATGCACGCACGCGCACACACATTATTCTGAAGTATTACTCCTGCAATTACAACATGCACACAATGCAAATAGACATTTGCTCCTTCATCCACACCACAAAAGACCTGCTCCATTTATGATTTTATCATCTTAGCAGTAGCAGCAGGATCTGCTGAACATCAAGATACATAAAGTCAAGAGGCTGTCCTCATGTTTACACAACACAAAACCCACGTTTTTTTTGCTGGACTAAAACTTCCTGTTTTAATTTACTCCCTTCCACAGCCTTTGTGGTAAAAATCTTTAGTTCTCAGAAGTACTGTTAACTCGTACACTTAATGTTGTTAGCATGGTGACAGCCAAAATGAATTCAGACTTGTTTTTCGCCATATGGACAAGCCAAAATCAATATAGAAACAGGACACAGTGACTGCGCTTCATTTCTATTTAGTAGGTCCTCCTCTAGGCGGGACGACCTCCTCACACCGCCTTGGCAAACGCAAGTGATCTAAAGGTCCAGCTTCTCCTGCGTTATTTACCATTGTCCAATCCACTGTAGAGACTGTATATTTAGCAGACACCTACTCACCATCATCACTGCTATACACATTCTGTGGCCGCTGAGCATACAGACCTTTCTTTTCCTATGCGATCCAAACAAAGTCCATGCTCATCACCCACACTTCAGCTAGTTAGTTATCATACAGATATATTTAGTGCAATTAAGTAACAAGCTGATTCTGTTAACCATTTCAGTGTACAAGAAGGGTTAGAACACTCCAAGCACGAGGAAGGGCTGATAAATATCGGAAACACACGCATAGTGTATCCGTCAGATTTTTACTGAAGGCCACCGTATCTCAGTGTAGCTCAAAACAAATGTGCTCTTTTTCACGTGCAATTTTTTTTTTTTTTATAAAGAAAAGCTTGATGCCTTTAAGCGTGCGCACACACGCACGCACCCAGCTTAATGGTAGTAAAACATGAACGCCGCACTCACCTGCACCAGGAAAATAATGAGGAAGTAAAAGTTGGCAATTCTTCTGAACTGTTCAAACAAATTCTTGGGGAGAAAGTTCCAGACCGTGTACTGAAAAACAGAAGGAGGAAGTAATAAATAAGCCATTTTAGGCACTTCACTAGTGAAGACCAGCATGCAAAGCCACAACGGTTATGCATCGTGAAGATCCCCAGCCATGGCAGCACACTGTGTAGGGGCACAGTAGGGCTGAGCTGCACTGTAACAGCCAGAGCTTCATACGCCAGTCAGGTATTACTGCGATAGCACTGATAATGCGTTTATATACAACAAGAACTTCTTCACCTTATCTGACTCTTGCACTGGACCTGGGATAACTGTGGGTTTGGCTCTCAGGTGTTTCACAGATTTGTATTAGCATCTTATGTCCTTAATTCAGCAAGCCAGGAGTAGAAACAGGCTATCTTATCAGCGTGTGAAATCTTTATACTGCCGTGACTGCTGGTTCTCCAGAGGCTGAAAGCTGAAGTAGAGCTCATCTCCGCGAGGTCCTAAACGGCTCAATGGTAACTTGGAGCAGGCGAAAGAACTGTGAGAAACAGCGCTGCTTGCATAACAATGCTGAGACATGGTGGTTAGGTGGGGGGGTGGTCTGAGAAATTGCGTTCACGATTACAGCCTTACGCCAACATTAGCCAAGCTCTGCAGCACTGGGTCAGAGAGGCTGCATGTGGAATTTAGGAAGAAATTAAATGGTGTGGGAAGAGAAGCTCTAAGAGAATGGAAGTAAATCAGCTGGGGGGGAGGGGCTCAGACAAAAAGAGGCAGCCATGATAGACAGGAAAACTGCACGCAGCAAAAGGGGTACAGCTAATACAAATGAGATAACAGGAGAAGGAGATGAGGCTATTAAAGGCTGAAAGGGGTGGCGGCCCTGAAGACTGCAATAACAGCTCCAGAACTGCCATTACAAAGATCTCACTGATGGGAAGACAGCAGGAACGGGGAGTGACAGTCATTAATGCGTGTTTACAGCACTGCTCTGTGAATACATCGATCAAGTGCGTCGAGATGCGATAAATTTTAGCGCCCCCTCACATCGCACCTTAGTCATCCATACAGCCTTGTCAGCAGCAGCAGAGGCACATTTAAGAATGCCAAAGGCCACTGGAGAGCAGAGTTAATCACGGTGTGCACCAATGAAGGTGTGACAGGATATAGCTTACGCTGTGCCCACAGCCAGGTGGAGCACACCTTTCTGGAGCAGAGCAGAGCCAAGGTGAACAGGGGGACAGAGGCGCGCGTAAAAGGCGTTGCGGACGTGCGTAAAGGTGAGGACACGGAGTCTCCGGCATGGGGGGAGGACATAGAGACAGCAAAATGAGAGAAGAGGGCATCAAGGCTCAGGTTTGGCCCTCATACAAGGAAACCAGCTCAAAGGCTGAATTCATGGATATTATATTAGAAACAATATAAAAAGTGCTTGCTAATCTCTGATGAACTGATGGACCAAGAAAATAAAAATGTAAATACAATGAGAGAGTAATGGTCTTCTGACTATCTGCAGAGGGGCATCAATTTAGCATTTCCAGTGCTGTTGCTCCAACATACATTGCTGCTGGACAAAGGGCAAGTCATAAATAAGGCCAGGATTTAGGCACAGTTCCAGCTGCTCCCACACAGCACCCATAACTCTGCGAACTATGGAAACAATCATGAGTCAGATCTTGCGCTTGACGTGGATTTGCAGCGTTTAGCCCTGCGCGGCTCCTTCCTGCATTGCAGAGACCCCTGCGTTCCTACCTTGGAGGACACAATGCGGTTGTCACAGAAGGCCTGCTGGGTGAAGGGCTCGGCGCTGGGGTGCAATCCGCGTCCCACACAGACAGTCCTGCTGTCCACCCTCCGCTCGTCTCCACCAAACTGCACGGGAAGAGGTAGATGTGAGCTGAGGCCACCAAATTTCAGCACTGGCCAAGCCAACGGCCAAGAGGTACTATAGAATGAGTCAGATCAGCATCACTACACCAGTGCCAAGTCAGTGTTATAAACAAGGAATTAACTAAAACAAATACTAATGTGTTGCACTAAGCTTCACATTTTATAATACCACAGGGGCAAACAGTTCTGTCATGAATGAAAACAAAAACGTCAAGAAACCAAACCACCATCATGTGCAAAACTAAAATTTAATCCTGCAGCAGAACAAGATGTAATAAGAGCAGACCAGACTTTTACAAGTCTATAAACCATGATTCACAGGTAGTCTAGCAGCACTGGGAACAGTTAACTTGGCCTGGTTAGGCTTAGATCGACATGGGTGTCAGGTATGTTTCTGCACACCGGGGCACAGCTGCTCTTAGACAAGTCGTCCATCCTGTATAACCCGCTGCAGGTTTCAACAGGTTAACAAGTCTGCAGTTAGGCGGAAAAGACAGTGACAAAGAACAAAAATTTACATTAAAAGCATGCTCAACTTATACAAAAAAAATGTACTTTTTTTTCCTCAAAACTTCTCCATTCTTTCTTAAAAAATTTAAACCAGTTATACTGCAGTACTATGCAAAACATTTCTAACAGTAAAAAAAAAAAAAAAAAAAAAAGGTGAAAAGGCATGTTGTAAAGCGCCACTCAAAAAAAAAAAAAAAAAAAAACCCAACACCACACCACATTCCTTTGCTCCCTGCCCACCACAGAAACTCATTACACCATCGCAACGTCACCGCCTGAGCATGGAAACTGAGCAAAGCATACATCACGCACACTCAACACAAAAATGGTTATATGTTAGAGAAAACAAGTGTAAATTAACACTTCACTAATAAGGGCTAGTTAAAGTGTCGACGACACGGTGCAACAGGAGGGCCTAGAACCAAGCATGCCTGTTACTCTGTAGCTCCATTATTCGGTTGCACAATGGAGCTCAACTGTGAATGGAAAAAAGGAAAAAAGGCAACAATGGTCAACTGTCATTGCAGGAACTGAAACAAAGGGGGAAATAAATCAATGGCACCAACACAGAGCACACAGCTGAGATCACATTTAATTGCACGCAAAATAATTAAGGCACTCTAAAATGCGACGGAGTGAAAAATGGCCGTGCTGAGAGAACCCTAAGAGCCCCAGCAGGAGCGTGACGCAGACCCAAGCAGTCGTGTTGAGGCAAGATGCTGCCGGGGCCCGCGGCCAACTCCGCGAAACAGTAAGGGTGAAGATTTGACGCAAGCTTCACGTTGTTACACCCATCTCTCAAAGTAGCACCATGCGGTCAAACCAATGTGCACAACTTCAGCAGAAGCACTTATTTCTGACCGCATGAAAATACTGGCCAAAATACTGAACACAGCTTGCTCTAGTTACCAGAAAGCACAGTACAGAGTTCAGTCTCTCCCTGGTACAAGAGTGATACTCTAAACTCTCTCACACTCACACCTCAGTCATCCAAAGAGGCCTGCATTATCACCACAGGGCACAGATACTCAGTGTTCATATCTAAACTGAAACTGACAAAACCACAACGTCCTCCACAGTGAAGGGACAACAACCCCCCCCAAGTCCTGGGCCAGGTCAGCTTTTCATATGTGCCTTGCACTGCTTCATTCCCTACAGCTGGCATCGTGCTACGCCTCCTTGAAACCACAAATCACGTTCAGTCTGTACAGAGAACTCTAGAAAACAGAATGAAAATGATTGAGGGGGGGGAGCACCAACAGAGGGCCACAAATACATTCACACAGAGAAACACAGAACACTTCCTTAGAGCTGCTGCTGCAGAAAGGAGGAAATGAACTGGGGACTTTTGCCGGCCAGACTTGCTTTGGTTGATCTCCATGACGATGAGCCAATATGGGTTCATGACACGGTTCTCCCCTTGCTTTACACGCCTGTTTATACAACATGGTGCTCAGGGCTCCTGCTCAGCCGGTGTGAGCTGACAGCACTGGAGCACAGCTCTCCTGAGTCCCAGGACTGGGCTCCCTTTACTTTATCTGCATGCACTACCCCCACTTCTCTCCACCTCATACTTCAGCTTCCAGGCTGAGTCGTTTGCCAGGGCACCCATCTCCATCTGAAACGCTGCCAGGTCTCACATCACAAAAACACACATTTCTCAAGGCAGCCAGATAACATGGGCTGATCTCCAAATGAACTGCAGTCGTGCCCCTCCCAGCCAAGAACCGCCCACAGGGGGGGCTGTGGCGAGAGGAAAACATACACCCTCCGACCACATGACACCCCCAGAAACCTGTTTCAAAGCTCAGCACCCGCTGGGTGAGATATGCTGCTTTTTTGCAAGGCTATGAGGCTGGGGACAGTGTGAGGCTGGACTGGTGGAAGTTAGTCCCCACTGTCCAGAAGCAGACAGGAAACCATCGTCACAAGCACTACGATAAAACCAACAGCGCACACACAGAAGAAATGAGGTGAATGCCTGTCACTCAAACTGCTGCCCTGAACAGATGGTCAGAGAGACCCGACTACTCTAGCCTGAGTGCCTCAATCCTCACAGCTGCCTGCTATGAGCAGCTTTTCTTCATCAGAGCTCCTCATAGTTTAAAAACCACACCAGTGAATCAAACTTGTCAGACTGAACAAAATTTCACTGTTGTGTTAGTTTTTTGGCTACTACAAACTATCGACATAATACTAATGGCCTTACTGGCCATGCCTTAAGATGGCTACTCAGGCATCTGTGATAGCCACTACCCCATGCGCTAAATTAGTAATGTCAGTGCAGAACAACCAAGAGTGCAGTGAAGCGCCTCCTCATGATGTATGGTTAGTAACTAAAACCTTATAAAAGGGCGAGCGAGCGAAAGAGAGAAACTGCCAGCCATAAGCAATTCAACATGGTAGAACAAGAGCTAGAGCAATTTTGTCAAGAAGAACGGGTGAAAAATTCACAAAGGCTGCAGTCACAGCCCAGACTCACGGCTCTGTGACCAAAGGTGCCTACACAATTCACCTAGCGGCACGCTGACTGCATAACTATGCACATTCAGTCTCCCTTATTACAGTTACAGTAAAGGCCAGCAAAAACGGACCGGAAGCGTGGGCCGTATCCCTTTCTGACCACACAAAAACGGACACCAGAAAAGGTTCTCGAACAGCAGCCGCGTTTAACACCTCCACAGGATGACCGCTACGAGCGTGACCAATCTGTGCGTCTTCTCTGAGCGCCCCTTTGTTTTCCTGGCATCAAACGAAGCCGCAGTTTAGAAACGTCAGAAGTTTCATGCTCTCAGACTCGCAGCACTAGCTCTGTAGACCGATTTACTCATCACACCTTTTAACACAGATAGTCATGATTTAAGTTTAGCACCAAGCACTGCCACCTTTTCCTGGTGTTAATTTGCATGTCTGGTGACTCATCCCCCCCACATACCTGTAGTGGCTGCCACTGTTTTAAATACACAATCCTTTAAAAGTAGCCCACTGTTTCCCCCAATGCCAAAATATTCAAGTGCCAGTATGTTTTTAAGCTGCAAATTTTGACACCTAAGAAAAGCAGCAATATTGACAGTGCAGATGACTAACGTATGATTACCTTGTCATGTCACGGCATGAGTTGACGGCTACAAACCGCTAAGACAGGGCTCACCTTAATCTGTACAGAATCTTAACAACAGCTCGTCATTCCCTCTCTGGGAATGGGGAATTGCTTAAGATATAATGTCTCCATTGTTGGCAAACGAACTCCGCTGCAAGAGGACTTAATGAAAGTCCCTCCTGTCAGGGATATCTTCTTACACAGTGTTCCTATGCATTTTCCCCAGATGGATCAGACTCATTTGTAACCTGACTATACAACAGCACCCACAATCCTGCTGCATTCACTGCACACAATAAAAATGGAACTCAAAAGTTCTCCACTGCATCAACGTCAATCCTGAGAAATAAATTCGATTTTCTTGTTGACCAGAAAATGTTTTACTGGATATGAGGGATTTCACAGATCATAGATTTTCTAAGTGTTATAGATGTTTCTGCCTTTCCAATCTGGTAAAACATCTTATTGGGTAAAATAATTACATACATCAAATAACACACTAGGCGGCATGGTGGCGTGGTGGTTAGCACTGTCGCTGCGCACCTCCAGGCCTGGGGTTCAAGTCCGGAGTTTGCATGTTCTCCCTGTGCTTGGTGGGTTTTCTCCGGGTGCTCCGGTTTCCTCCCACAGTCCAAAGACATG
>JABJVR010008218.1:0-10832 GCA_025773905.1 Chitala chitala | reverse complement strand
CCCCCCCCCCCCCCCCCCCCCCCCCCCCCCCCCCCCCCCCCCACCCCCCCCCCCCCCCCCCCCCCCCCCCCCCCCGCTGAGTCTTATCCAAAGGAGCGAAAAGAGCCACGATGTCACACCCAGTTCCCATAACGACAAACACGAGGCATCAGAAATGACACCAGCTCGGCCACAGAACGAAATCACACAAACGCCAACCAAAAGCAGCACATGTGTACACGTGTGTCTGTGTGTGTGCGCGCGTGTGACCGAAATCACATTTTTTTTAAATTGACATTTCATTGGGTCATAGAAAAACAGTGAAGAATGTGCTATAAGGTTACTATTCAAAAAACAAACTGAAGGAAGTTGTTAGCACTAATACACTTTGCCTGTTCTTTTGTCAAAAAGGAACCACGCAGGGGAAGTTTAAAAGCTCAGACTGCATGGTAATCACACACAATGTGAGCTTAGTTCATTTGCAATTCACTAAAATGTCAGTGAAGCCCCGCGAGATCAAAATACGTCCATAACCTTGTCTCACTGCTCATTAGGGCCCTGCGTCATCAGGCCTTTCAAAACACTCGTGATCCACCTCCACACACGAGCAGCACCTGCAACCTTGGCAGCCGTGTGCGCTCGCACACACGCATGTGTGTGGAGGTGTGGGGATTGTGTGCATGCGTATATGTGGGGGGGGGAGGGGGCAGAGGCAGGTGAGCCCCTAAGAGAAAAAAAAAAAAAAATACTCTAGACCTACCTGTTGAACATGTCACAGTGATGCAAGTGAATTTACAGGAGGACATGGCATTTTCCTGCCCCTTATTTCACAAATACAGTTGATGGAATGTCTGTCACCTTGCTAGCTGTGTGAGGAACGGAGGACAGTTTGACTGGTTTCAACGATACCTTGTCTGTTTATAACATCACTGCTTTGCTGAATCATGCACACACAATCAGCATGACTTTAAAGCAACATGTTCAAAAGGTTCTGTTACGGTGCCTTTGTTTGCCCCTTAACAATCATGTATGTTATCTAAATCAATTCCCAAATAAAATTTCCCCAACAGCTACTTTGTATTATACAGCCACTTATTTAAATACCCAGGTTTCCTGTACACACACCTGCTCAGACAGACCAGAAACGCCCACAAAGCAAACTGAATCCCCTTGTAAAGGCGACTTTAACACACCAGCAGTGTATGCATTTCCAGACATGCAAGAATATAAAAACTTCCAACTTTTTTTTTTCCTTTCTTTCTTTCTACAAAGTGGAAAAAGATGCCTGCAAGAGAGATATTCTACAGTCTTAAGTATGAGCCAAAGCCTCCGGTCTGTTCAAGGTAAGGTCGGTATAATCCTCACCTGCACTGAACTAAACTAACAGCAGCTAAAGGTAGCTCTGAATTAACAGCGTTCAGCACACACATCAGTGCTCATTCTGTGGACAAACAGTGGCCCTATTCACACTGAAGCCACTCAGATGTGGATCTTTACTGAGCCCTCTTCACAGTTCAGCAATATCTAGAACGTCTACAATGTTACAGAAATGCACCACAGTAATCCTAGTTTTTACAGTTCAGTGATAGCTACAACATTAACGTGAATGGAGTATCCTAGTTTTACAGCTGGTGCCACATCCAAACATCCAGAACATACGTAGCATATACAGTATGTCAGAACATTTACAGTGCCATAAAATACCAGTCACTGGCTTGTGTTACAACACGATGTCCTGAAACTCAGGTTATAAACCACACTCATTACAAGACGTATTCTCCTCCTGGTTGCTGTAAGACTTACAAATGTGCTCCATGAATGCAATATACATCTCGTTTTATTTTTGATTATGTTTTATGGAGTTTATAGTCGGCAGCACTGCGTAAAATATTTCCTGCATACCGGATCAATGACTATACATTTTTTTTAAAAGTACTGAAATCAAACGTTTGCATTCATAGTTATGACCACGCTCGAAACAACCGAACAGAAACATTTGCGGACGATCCCATCCTGTCAGCGCAAAACCTAACCTGTCACTCAACGAGGGCTCATTCTCTCCACGCCTAGTTTTGTTTCAGCACCCCCACTTCGGCGAACCCCTTGCCCAGCAGCCTTGTTCACATCCAAGCGACGCAGCGCAAGACTAGCCGAACTGAAAGCAGACCAGTAAGACCAGTAAGGGGTCTCTGAAGGGACACCGATCGTGCGGGGGAGCTACGATCCACACTCGATTAAATACTGTTCAGTTTCAGTCTAAAAGCACCACTACCGGTCACTGTGCAGACAACACGTGTAAAAACAGAAAGGAAACTGCGCGGAGCTCGGAAGGTGCGAGACAACGGAACATGCAGCTGCAGGTGGAAAATCCTCACGCACGCAACATCTAAAATGTTACACCGTATCTCACTATTTAACGCCCATTCATCACAAGAGCCCAAACACTGTAAAAGCACAGCACTTTACCACAATATTCTCTTATGACCTCTGTGTGATCTCAGAGCACTTGCCGATCAATCATAGCTGTAAACATATTCAGAATGAAATGCAATTTTTACATGTTAACACATCAAACTAGGTTTAGTTTGGAAAACTGCGCAATATGGTTTAATAACACCTTTCTCATATACGTTAATTTTGCGATTTCTTTAAATAGCGTACAGCGGTGTTATGCCCGCTCTTGGTTTCAAAAAGAATTTTTGTATGTCTGCCCTTAAGGCACAGCCTAGTGTTGCATAAGAATTAAGTCGTCGTTAAAAGAATTTTTATTTCACCTGCAGTACGGGTTTGGTAGTAATGTAAACTATTTTGAAAGCGTCAGAGAAGATGGGTTTCATTCCTGAATTTAAAAAAAAAATCCAGCAATAACAGGACCATTTTCATTTCATTGCGTTCATAAAGTGTATCAACGTAACGACATTGCATTTTGTCAAGTCATATGAGTGAAAGTTTAATGTTCTCTGAGAAAGATGAAACACTATACATTAAAATTTTTTAAGAGCGTCGCGATTGCCAAATCAAAGAAAACATTTCAATTATAACACATTATAGAATAAAATGAAAGGTTTCATTTCAGTTAGCAAATGTGACTTTCGTTTCCTAGTGGTTTATCAAGTAACACGTTTCTCGGATCTAATACCAAACTACACCTTTCTAATTAATATCGTCGTATTGATATAAACACATGGAGGACATCGAGGTGTTAGATCTGAATCTTAAAATGTAAAAATCAAATCTGCAATCGTAATCCCCACGCTCACTCTTAATAAGTGTTTAAACATTTACAATATTCAGACTAATTTTGCTGCCCTTCTAAACGTACACATTCCAATATGTACTCCGTGTACATTAACGCACAAAACTGTCCTCTCGATTTACGATGGTACATCATAACAAAACATTCCCACGTTTGTGTAAAGCACATTTAATTGGTGATTATTTTGCTTATCTGTTAAATCAGTCTCGCGTGGCTATTTAGAAAACAACGCTTTGCAATGCATTACCGATACACGTGATTCCCTTTGGTTAGCGCTGTAAAACACTCACAGCAAAACAATGCAAAGTGCTCACCAGTTATTCACCTGAGCGTGGTCTTTTACATGTTCCCCTTCACTGTGGCCACGTGTGGCACGTGCCAGAATTCGGTGCAAAACCAGCAACCCGCGTCAGTAAAAGGCACCGTTCTGTTAACGCCGCCCCTCACCTCTCTGCGCCTCACTACTTCATAAAAGCATCGTTAAAATGTGGAGGGGAAAAGGGGAAAAAAAAAAAAAAAAAAAAAACAATACGAGTGAAACTTCAGCGACCAGCGGTAAAATGGCTGAAAGCTGTCTCTCAAGGCGACCGTCCTATAAGGAAGGGGATACTGTATAAGTACCGAAGCCTCCCAATCAAATCAGCGCAGCGGCAGCAGCGCTTTCGATAAAGGGACGTGTGAAAGACAGGGATGTACACGCTCAGTATTACTGCTCTGCAAAACAATGCGTACCCTTTAAAACTGGCCACGACCAGCGCGTCACCGCGCTATTGTATCGCAGTGTGCGTTGGCATAACCATAAGGCCCAATGTAATAATAGACACGTTTTAATTTAGAATACGTACATCTGAAAAACATGAATACAGTATGAAAACGTTTTAATCCTAAAATTAAAACCTGGAACGTGCAGTTTTGATTTCGCAAAATGCTGGTTGAAAAAAAAATTATATATACTGTGTGTGTGTGTGTGTGTGTGTGTGTGTGTGCGCGCGCGCAGGTATTTAATAATATTTACCGTATGGAACAAGTAAAAAATACACAACATGCAGCAGTTATCTCACAGTTATGTTTATATAATAGTATTACAACAATAAAAATAATCATATTGTAGAGCACGAGTATTACTGAGATTGGTATGAGATGCGACTTTTAACCTTTTCACTAGAGGGCGTTGAATTCCGACCTTCAAAGTATTTAGATCCAAAGTCAGGCAACGCAAGTCAGTCAGTCGGTGCCTTCACATTAACGCAGATGTAAGAATCGCTTAATCGTTGCCAGAAAGAATAACAAAAGGTATTTACCCTACAGTATCGCTCTTTTTTGATAAATAACTATGTAATTTAAATTTTAGTGTGTGCGAAATATTCAAATTTGCAAAGTATAAAATATGTTCATGATGACAACATGTCCTGTCTGGGATGTACTCGAACTATATTGTGAGATAAGCCCTAAAACAATTGCCAAGGACAGATAGCATTGTGCTTGCAGCCCTCAGGCTAGCAACAATACCAGTTTGAGCTGGTTTCGAAGACAACGGTGCCTCTGAGGAAAAAGAGATGACCCTGACATTTTTTGTTTCTTTTCCAGTTTGCACATAGAAGCAAACAGTCATTTTCTTAACTGCTTAGTCCAGGTGAGGGTCACAGGGAAGCCTGGAGCCCATCCCAGAGCACATAGGGCAGGGCTCCAACCCACCACAGGGTACACACACACATACACAGGGCAATTTGGACACACCAATCAATCTAACCCACATGCCTTTGGGGCACCCAGAGGAAACCCACCAAGCACAAGGAGAACATGCACACACAGACCCAAGGTGGGAAATCAAACCCCAGGCCTGGAGGTGCGAGGCAATAGCGCTAACCACCACGCCACTGTGCTACATAGAAGCAAACAAATAGCATATAAAAGAGAACAATCAGAAACACAGTGTTGTACTGGTGATCTGTGCGCCCTTCTTTGCAAAGAGAAAATATGTGCAATCAGTTGTCAATATCTGATCAAGTTTATTTCTTCGCTCACTTAGTTTTTTTCCAGGACAACATAAGGGTTTTTAAACGAAAGTTAAAAAAACGAATTACCTAATGCAAAAAGATCATCACGTGACTAAAAACTTTTGATTACGTCCGGACCTAAGTGTTCTCAATAGCTATGCTAACGACTAATGTACACACAAATTTGCAAAAAATAAACATTTTATACGCATATAAATTAACTAATATTATAAGTGACAAGCTCAATTACTGACAGTACGGGCGATCGACATGCAAATAATTTTCTCGGACCTGCAGGGCATGTCCAGAAAGGGGCTTGGACGCAAAATATTGACCGACCTCCCTTTGTCCCGTTCGTGTAATACTTTACTTTACATATTGACTTACTTATTTTTTAGCATATTGTAAAACACTATATTAGGACATGATCTCCTGATACTGTGGTACAAAAGAAACAACTGAGGTAACAGACAGAAGTGTGGGGGGGGGAGGGGATGGGCAAGTCCCCCCAACGTTTGGTGAGCTGCGAATTATTACTAATGTATGCAGGTGACTTCAATCATACAATATTTAGGATTCCATAATTAATGAATCCCCCCTACGGTGGCCGAAAAGGCCTATACAAGTTTACATGGCAAAAACAATTTTACAAGAATTTAGTAAATTTGTTTTTTTCCATGTAAATTTGTATTGGGAGTTGTAAATTAGTTTTGAATGTATAAATACACACATAAATTGTGTGCTTCCCTGTTGGAAAAACAGCTCCACAATCAACTTGTTTCAGCACCTGCGAACTAACCACAAAACCGAGTACACAGAAGATGAAAAGCTTTGGGACTCTCCAAGACAGGTTGGTTTACTCATACTTGATGTTAATAAAATTTGCACTGGTAATTTCAATGTTTTTGTATTGTTTGTATTTGAATGCTTCAGTTTTAAAATAAGTAAAACACGTTTTCCTTAATTATGTTGTTTCCACTAATATAATTAATAAGCAACTGTTAATATCTTGTTAACAACAGCGATCTAGTATAATACAACACCTTTACATTTGAAAGATGCAAAATATCGTATAATTATCGTTATCGGAAAGATCCCGGAAAATATCGAGATATTTTTGTGAATATCGCACAACCCTACAATCCATACATGTTTGACCTAAAATTTTCATATTATATAAATCTCTAGCGGCCAAAAATAAGTTGTTTGGTATGAACAGAGTGATGGTTAGCTCTGAGCAGTTTATTTGCACTGTGCCCTTCATTCCACCAATCTGATCCATGTCGCATTCCTTCCCTAGAAACGATAAATTAGTGTGAAAAAGGACTCGTGAAATGGGCCAGTTGTATGTCTAACTCACCCCAATGCAGATGTTCTCCACACCTGAACTAAACCATACTGGTTTGAAATTTAAATTATGAAAGTGCAACTGGGGAAAAACTGAAAATCAGATCTATTTTACATTCTCTGAAACCAGATGTCCTTCCCCTGTTGTAAGGTTTCAGTACACCCAACTGTCACTTCTCTGGCACCGAAAGATGGACCAATGTGTCAGCTTCAGAAGTATAGTAATAAGACTGTCGCTTGGGGGCGGCTCTACAAACCATTTATGTAGAACATGACTGGCACTTTAAATCTATTCTGTATTTTATGGTAAGTAGATCAATCAGTCAGTCATCTTCTATACCGCTTATTCCTGGTGAGGGTCGCGGGGAAGCCTGGAGCCCATCCCAGAACACATAGGGCGCAGAGCAGGGGACACCCAGGGCGGGGCACCAACCCACCACGGGGCTGGTAAGTAGGTCTCAATTTCAATTTGAATACAAACCACGCTGAATTGAAACCATGTCCCTTAAATTTCATGGGTTGGTAACTAAATTTTCCTTTAAGAATTTAAAATTAAATGATGACAAATATATGCATTTGTTTCCACTTATGAAAAACTGCAAACGTTGTATTTTTCTTTTTTCATTTGTATATCAAAAAATCGAAACCGGTGATGCAAGATGTAAAAAGAGAAAACGCAGTCATTATAGGTGTAACTGCTATTGCACCATTGTTGGCCTGCCTGCACTTTGCACACTGAGAATGTTTCTTGCCACGGCTCCTCATGTCTTGCAACAAATGATGCTTCTGCAGCATAGTGAGACCACCGGCTCCTCAACGATGTCTGCAAGAGTAAGCAAGAAAAATACATAAAACAGTTATGTCTTTACCAGCAACGTGGCTCAAAGAATATATTCAATTTTTGTTAAGAACAAGGTTTGTCTGTTACCCACTTATACTTAAATAGAGTTGGAAAGGAATATTTTCTTGGCCAGAATGGGAAGCAGGGATAATCACAGCACTTAAAATCATCATTTTCAATGCATATATGTGTACATGGATGTTGTTTCAAGGCAGACCTGAAAAAAAAAAAGAAAAACTTTTCATACCTTGTTGTCAAGCTCAGTGAGCTCGCTGATTGCTGTCGTAACACCTGGTAGACTCTGAGATGCCAGCACCGACTCCCAAACTCCTATTTTGCCACTAACTTCATCCAAGGCAGCAGCATCATCATCTTCACAGCAGCAACAAGCACAAAACGCAAAAAATTATATCACTGTCAGACACAAAAAAATCAACTGTCAATAGATTTTTTTTCTACAAATTAATTTACTGTATACTGTTACTGTGATGCAAAAATCAAATTCATTTTAACGTAATGCTGTTCATCATATAAAGTAGTAAATGTGTATTATTGGCTGCGTTACTCATACTCGCAGACTAAGGTGTACCTTATTCTCCTCTTTTGGTACACCAAGAGTTTTCTATGTATTCTGTTTCTAGTAGCAAGACCATTTATAAAATAAAATTTAAAAAAAATCCAAGCATAAATCCAAGCATGTTTTGGGACTGAACTGACCACAAGCTTTTGACTGTCAACTAAATAAAATGAAGCTTATTACATGTTACACTGGGACATTACAAGTTTAAGACTATGCAGTTTAAATTTTTTTCTTCAATGGAAAGTTGTAACAGACCTGCTGTACCCTTTCTCTCCAGAATTGCGTTGTGCTCTGCATCCCTCAACACTATTGGGTTGAACTATCAAATGACGTGTTGTACTTTTTCTGCTCTCCCCTAAATAATAGCATCACACTGTAGGAAGCAAATGACCACCATTCTGCAAAGAACCAGCCTTCCACCAACGACCTCGGCAACGTACATTGATCTGGAAGACAAAAAAGCATTTCTTTTTATAAAAAGAAATGAGTCACTAATTCCTTACATTAACTATGCTAATAATGTTTAATTAATTATTTAATATTCAATAACGCCAAAATGTCAGTACCTTTGACGTACTTTGGCTGTCACTGGGGTACCAGGAGTGGCCTGCTGTGACGGGGAACTTGCAGCAGCCCCAGGCTGCTGCCCATGATCGCGTGAATTGCCATGGTTACTGGAATAGATTCAGTTTTCTCGCTGTACACCTGATAGCATAGGCGCACTGGTAATCTGGACATTCTGTCAAATGCCAGAAAAGCCGGTCGACCTAGTGTGTGGATGGTTATCAGATATATTTACCATAAAATACACAATAGGTTTAAAATATGCATGTGCCCCTTATGTTCAACATAAATGTAGAGCCCCCCTGACACCAATGTTCAGAAGACGTTTCGTTTGCAAATGGTTTGTCCAGCACCCCGCCCCCACAACATGATAAAAACACCAGAGGCTCCTCCAGGAAAGAGGGCCATATCTGAGTCATCAGTGACATACAGCGTATGAGCTGAGACCTATTTAAAACATAGAAGTTACTGTATCATATGGTGTCACTTATTCAGTGCTAAATTACACTAATGTGCATCAGCAGTAGTCACGTCCGGCACCTGTAGTGGCCCACCTTGGCCACTAGGTGCTGCTGTTTCTTCCTTTTCTCCCCCACACGTTCACGTTCCTTTCCCACTTGCGGCTTCTTAGTTAATTATATTATCACTATCACCTGTGTACCATCAACCAGTGCTCTCCTATTTAAACCCTCTCCTAGATTTGTCCATTGCTGGTTGTTGGGTTGCTTTGGTGCTGTATGGTGTTTGTGAATAGATCTCTTGGCGGGGGTTCCTTAGTTTTATGTCCCTGTACCCTGTGTGTTGTAATAAACCCCTTCGCACATTAAACTCAACCCTTGCCTCCGTTCCTCAAAACGTGACAAGTAACATAGTTGAGAGATAGTTATTAAAGGTATTCTATAACAGTGGTTACCAACTGGTCCCACGCCAAGTTCTATATTTCTACTTAGTCATTAGTGCAAGGTCCACACAAAAATGAACTCAACACACATTCAATTTTGTTACTTTATTTTCACATACTGTGTTGTTTTCAATTTTATTTTTATTTTTTTATTTTAAAGGATATATTGAGTAGTTTATGGTGCCTAGAATGTTTTTTGTTCTTTGCACAGATTTCCATGTTATCTATAACCGGAAAAATCGCATTTAAAAATTGTACTACAGCAGAATTTGGTGAAAATTTAAAAAGACCGCTAAGTGGTAGCATTCTCTGTAGCTGTCCATTAGCCGCTACAACTGGAAACAGTACTTCAAAACAAAAGCACAGTACCGGAAACTGTACTTCAAAATAAAAGCGCTGTCACGGAAATGTACTATACCTCAATATTTCGATTTATTTATTTTTATTATTATTTATTTTTTATTTTTTGACAAATGTTACATGATCGCGATTCGCTTGCAGTCCATTCAGTATCTACTCGCGACCCACTTTTGTACCTTGACCCACCAGTTGGGAATCACTGCTCTATCACAACGCCGAACAGGACTAAATGACAGCGTAACTCACGTTCAGCAGTTATATTCCAGTCCCTCGGCGGCACTCATTATTTCTGAAGCTGACGCATTGGTCCATCTTTCTCTGGCAGAGCAATGCCAGTTGGGTATACCGAAACCACATAAAAAGAGAAGAACTTCGTCCGCTTTTCAGTTTTCTTCCAATTGCCCTTTCATGTTTTAAATTACAAACCAGTATGGTTTAGTGCAGGTGTGGGGAACATCTGCATCGGGTCACTTGGACATACAGGTGGCCCTTCTGATGAGTCCTTTTCACATTAGTTTATCATTTTTGGGGAAGGACTTGGAATGTGGACCAGATTGGTGGAACGAAGGGCACAGTGCAAATAAACTGCTCAGAGCTAATCATCACTGTGTTCATACCAAACAAATTATTTTTGCCTGCTGGATATTTATATAATGTGAAAATGTTAGATCAACAATGTATGGATTATAGGGTTGTGCGATATTCACAAAAAATATCTCGTTATTTTCCGGGATTTTTCCGATACCGATAATTTGACGATATTTTGCATCATTCAAAAGTATAAAAAAGTGTTGTACACCTACTTACTTACTTACTGCTAAAGGAAACAACATATTTAAGGAAAACTACAGTGGCCGAGAAGGGCTAAACAAATTTAAGCGGCAAAAGAGACAAAAAAAAAAAATTACAATCGAAATACAAATTTACAAGTGCCGAATCAAACGGAAATTTTTGTATCGCGATTGTAAAGATTTGCAATGTAAATTTGTATTGGGGTAGTAATATAT